>JAPQWV010001723.1:0-75171 GCA_027422505.1 Craterostigma plantagineum
CATGTAAAGTTTTTTGTCTTACTGCGAAAATTTTGGTATTAATAATCTATCTTATTGGGGCCTAAGGAGTTGTGAATTGATTAAAAATTCCAAAACAACGAATTACCGAGTTACGAGACATGCATGGTAAAAAACCCTCCGTGTGAATGGTATAGAAGGTATGATACCGATACCACACCGAAATTTCGATATGATACCGTATCAAATTTAAGGTATACCGAAATTTGGTATGGTATTTGTATGATTTTTTTGGATACCGAAATTTCGGTACGGTATACGGTATCACAGATTTGGTACGGTATATCTTACCGAACCACACCTACAATAGTTATTATTGACTATTGTGCACCTATTATTTTATATGGCATATTTATTCTATTAAATGGACCTTTATTTTTCCTAAACTTATTAATAAGGTTTTGATTAGAATAAACCGATGATAGTTAAATTTTGTGGTATATCGGTACAGTTATGCGTGACATGTTCACATGTATTTTGACAGTTACTAATTGATCTTTTCGAAGCATCATCCCTGATAACTATATTCTACATAATCAACATTAAATGAGTAATTTATCAAATTTAGTTGTATTTTCCCAATCAATATTTAGACTTAATTATTAATTTGCGATGTATTAATGTAATGTAATTTTGACAGCAAATTTTAAAATTTGTATCATAACAATAAAATTAGGGATCACCGTGTATTTATTACCTGTAACGGGAAGTATACGTAGACATTATGAATATTAATAAAATCATCTTCCTATAATTAATAATATGACGCATGATTCTGACTTTTATAAGTCGAATACAATAAATGCTAGTTAGTAGTTGGGATGTGGACCTTTGTGTAATTGGATTCAAAAGCATGAAAGAGCGTTAACATGTAACGCTCATGCTTATACCAAATGAAAATATCACTCATGCATGCAAAAAATAGTCTTGGGCATGCTTTGATTAGAAAAGAAAGAAAAAAGTTCCATCTTCAGTTCGTGGATCACATATTGCGTGCTTTCATCTACCTTGCATAAATTATTTGAAGAAGATTAACATAATTACTGTTTCCTTGTTCGTGCAAGGACGGACCATTTAGACAGAATACAAAACTTAGAAAAATCTAGACTTTAATTTAGTTGGAATATATAATTGAATGTCGTGTCCGTATATCCACCAAACCACTTAAATCAATCGGACCCACAATGTTGAAGCGTTTCAAATTTTTTTTTACAACATTGAGTATTCCTATTCAACCAGCTATGGGTCTACGCCGCACATTATTGGGGATGAACTAGATCTCCACGGGCTAGGTAAACACGCCCCAAATTTACCCAACACGATAGTCATGAAATAAATCACATGGGGACTACTTAAGAATTTGGGGGAGGTGGGATCATCTCATGACCTTAGTCCCCAAGTTGTTAAGACCCCTCCTTGGGCCACTAGACAAGTGCTCGTTGACAAGCGTTTCAAACTTTCAATATCTTTTTTCTTGATTTATTATTAATAGCCAAACTTTTATTTAAATTTGAAGTCAGTACGAGAACATGGTATAAATACGAGGCGTAGCTTTCGCGGACAGATTCAATCACACGAGATAAAAAGAAACGCGTGATGCTCACGTTCTTTGCCATGGCAATGCAAGAGCGCGTGTGATGTTCCATGTGACTTTAGCCGTTGGGTTTGGTTGGACTCGCTATATAATTGTATTATCACTTCCTTTCTCAATCTTTTTTTCTCTTCGTTGCTACAATTATCTATACTCTCTTTACTTCTATGCTATACTCTTTAGTCTTTATATAATTGGTCTAGTTGGCTATAACAGTCAAATTTGGTATGTCAATTTATTTACAATTTAATCCTTCTATTTGTAATTTAATTAACTGAATACTTTCCATATAACTTCTAATCGTTCTATTTATTGTACTTATACCATTTCATTATTTTCTACTTTTATATTAAAAATTATGTTTCATCTTAAACACTAAAAATTAGTAATATCAAAATTATAAATAATAATAAATAAAATTATATTTTAAGCATACGCATAAGTGTGCGAAAATGTACTAGTATTATATAAAGAGCCCAGGGTGATATAAACTGCTCAATTTGGTCTGTCAATTTAATAATGATTATTTACAATTTCATCCTTAATTGTTAAATTACAATTTTATTATTGATATTTTAATGTATTACAAAATTATCCCTAAGTTGCAATTTTATTGTTCGAAGTATGAAAAAATATAACATTTGCTACACATACTAGTATTAAATTAAGACATTGGAAGATGAGGATTAAGTGTTGAATGGGACAGTGACGTCATCAACTCATGGTTGAGTTTTAAGGTGGGGTTGATTTTTCTTTATATATAATGGGTCGAATGTTAGATGAGTATTATCGAAAGGGCTCGTGAGCGAGCCCATTAAAGTGAACTTCAACTCATCTTTATGACTGACGAGCTTTTTTTTCTGTTCCAAACGATAGCTTTTCAATGTTCATTCCGTAACAATTACAAACAAGCGGCTAACTAGCCGATAAAGTGCCTCTGGTTACACTTCATTAACAATAGGGAAAGAAAACCTCCAAAATGGAGGAAAACAGCTCCACAAAAGAGAAAAAGCTTGACAAGAATCAAAATGGACCGAAAATCTCCCCCGAAACCAACCAAGAACTGAGCATTTTTATCGTAAATGAACAAAAACAATCTCTTGATACACATGCTCCAAAATGAGAAAATTTATATCGACAGAGAACATACAAACCAAATGCAAGCTGAATTAAAACTCCAAAACATTGTTGGCTATTAACTCAGTCACAAGAAGGTATTTGTCTCTTGTAATCTTTGCCTCTATAAAAATTTCGAAGGACACCCTACTGTGGGGGCTAAAAGCTCCTCGAGAGCAAGGCTTGTCAATGGGTCGGGGATCCCCGTCCCCGCGGGGATCCGCCCGAACGGAGTGGGGTATCCCCAACTTTTTATCCCGCGAGGCGAGGGGGTTTTTTATCCCTGTTGGCGGGGACGAGGATCATAGTCCCGGCCTGTTTCCCCGATATTAATTTATATATATAATAATTTTTTGTACGTACAAATAATATTTATATAATAATTTTATACACATTTTTTATTATTATAATATAAATTGTTTGAATAATAACTTTTTAATCAACCTTTTATCATTATATTATAAATAATATTTAAAATGTAATTAAATAGTGTATTCAATTTATTTTATAATATAACTATTTTTCAAACAAAAAAGTGACGGGCGAGGATGGAGACGAATTTTTTCTCATTTAGTTCGCGGGGACGGGGATTCCACGTCGACGCGGGGATGGGGATGGAGATCTAATTCCCGTCCCCACCACAGCCCCGTTGACATCCCTAGAGGACTCTAAAACCTCCAAAAGGATACATGGAACCTAATGCAAAAGTAAACAAGCTCTAACCTATCACAAACAATCGTTTAAAAGGCTAAAGCAATCTAAGAAGGATAAAAACTTAAATCATAAAATAAAATAAGTTAACTCCCCATCCTGGCACCGGAGGACGGGGAGCACGAGGCGTCAGCGGCGACTGTGGTGTTGAGGGAGTGAGCACGCGATCGGCAGCAGCGGATGCAGCGTTCAGGCGATGGTGGAGGCGGCTATTAGATATGCAGCTCGAGAGAAAGGAGAGAGGGAATGAGAGAGAAAGTCTCTTTTTTTAGACAGTCGAGCTTAGAAATTGAATTCTTGAACTAACATTTATATTTTTTATAAATTATAGGTATATAATTGTATATAATATTAATTAACGTATCTCTAGTAATAATATAACACGCATTAGCTCTTTTTTTTTTATCTCTATTTATAGTCAATCAATCGCTTTATTACATACCCCATATTGTATCATTGCTCCTTCATTCCCACAACGCCCTCCCTCCAACTTAAACAAACTTCAAACACATACAAATCAAAAGAAAAATTCGAGGGATTTCAACGGTATTCTAAGCAACACAAAGCGCAAAAATAACGGCTGGCTCCGAGGAAACATCTCAAAGTTGCAAGGCATACCTTCTCTTTAGATGAAACGAACGGCTTAGGGAAAAAACAAAGCCACACCATCCCTTCATATTTAGCCATGTCCCAACCATCTCTTAAAGGACAACAAATCTCCACAATTCCTCTTACAACACCATTAATTGCAGCAGGAAAAAGAAAAGAAAAAGAAAATTCAGACAGAACCGAGGAAGAGGGTCCGAATTCGAAACTCCGCCCTTTTTCTTTCCCGACCCTCCTCCAATTTAACGAAAGAAAGAAAGAATGAACGACCGCAGAAAGAAAATCGGGATAGTGAGCGTATGCTCACTGATCTCGTGGCCATGGTGGTGGCCCTAACCATCGGAAGCCAATCGGACGAAAATACCGAAGTGGAAATCTCGGGCTCTCAAAGGCCATAACGAGCATATGCCAGACAACCGACTACCAACAGGCATGCCTCGAGAGCCTCAAGTCGGCCGGAAATGACACCACCGACCCCAAACAGCTCATCGGGATCGCATTCGAGTCGGCCATGGAGTACATACAGGAGGCCGCCAAGAACTCCACCGTCCTGAAGGAGCTCGAGGGCGACCCCAAGGCAAAGGCCGCCCTCGACAGCTGTCAGGAGCTGGCAGGACGTGCCGTGGACGACCTCAGGAGGTCCTACGAAAAGTTCAACAGCTTCGACATCACGAGCGTCGACGACATGCTCTCGGACCTCAAGATATGGCTCAGCGGGCCTACACATACCAGGTATTGAGAAATTGATAGGTGAAGGTGCGATATATTAAGCGACTATGAATGTTTTAATTTGTTCGATGTCGGCCGTCTTTACTGTCAACACACCCCTCCCGCGTGGTATAACTCAAGGCATAATACGAGGACCTATGAATTGGGTGTCGGTGGCTCAGGTCGACCAACTCGGGTACCATAGTTGAAATTCAGATATTCATCCTAAAACTAATGGGCGATAGATGAAGTTGTCTCTCGAGTATATTAATTGATTATGAAAGCTTGATACGCGGGATTTTACAATCTCAACGCCGTGTTGCACAACTCAAGGCGTAACGCATGCGTGCTGCGAGCTAGATGAAATTAGCTAAATATACTATTAGAAATGGAGGTTTCTACGAAAATCAATTGGCGATAGGTGACGCTGTCTCTTGAATATCTACTATTTTATTAACTCTCAAAGTGGTTATAAACTGTCAAATTGATATATTTCTATATTTAGCTTTTACCCCTTTATTTATATATTAAATATTATTCTATCCTTAATTTTGTAGCAAAACAAAATTTTCTTTTATCTTACAATGTATCGAATTAAAAAATAATATGCGCATACATATGAATGTTCAAAATATATTGAAAATTTGATTTGATCGATACATGACATTTTGATAATATCAATACGTCAGGAAACCTGCCTGGACGGGTTCGACGGGCTCAACGGTCACTCGGTCTGAAGATGAAGGACGCCCTGACCACGGCCATGCAGATGACGAGCAACGCCCTTGCTATGGTCTCCGAGATCTCCACCTTCCTCGAGTCCATGGCCATCCAAGGCTTCGGCGGCAGTCGCCGACTACTGTCCGAGAATCTCCCCGTCTTAGGGCACGGCGACGAGCTCCCGAGCTGGATAGACTTCAACAGGCGAAAGCTTCTGACGATAAAGGGCTCTCCGGCCTCCGGCGAGATCAAGGCCGACCTCGTCGTCGCTAAGGATGGCTCCGGCAAGTACAAGACGATAAACGAGGCATTGAAGGACATTCCCAAGAAAGGGAATACGACCTTCGTTCTCTACGTGAAAGAAGGAGTTTACGACGAAGTGGTCATCTTCAACAGCACCTTCACCAATCTCTTGTTGATCGGCGATGGGCCCACCAAGACGAAGATCACCGGCCACTTGAACTTCATCGACGGCGTTGGGACCTACCGCACTGCCACCGTCGGTGCGTCATTTATCATTCTTTTTGTTTTATCTTTCCTACTCGACTCAGTATGACGAAACTCCAGTGAAAAAATGTCACGTGGCACGGGACACCCTACCCCAGCCATGCTAGAAGAAATATCTGCGTGTTTCACTTAGAGGTGTAAACGACTCGAGCTGAGCCCGAACATGGCCCAGCTCGACCTCGGCTCAATTAAGTATTACTGGCTCGAGTTGGAAGAATTTCGCTTGAGCTCGGCTCGTTTAAAAACATTAAAGCTCGCCCGATAAGTTCGATAAGCTTAATTTAAGGCGGGGTTTCGAGCTCGATTCGATTGAGCTCGATATATATTATTAAATTACGTATTTTAATATAACATATAAAATATTTAATATATTAAAAAATAAAATTACCAGCTCGGGCTCGACGAGCCGCGAGACCAGATATGTTGTGCTGGAAGTTCGAGCGGAAGTTCGAGCGGGATTTTGACCGAGCTCGAATAAAACTTTAATTGAATTGTTGCAGAGTAGTTCGGCTCTTTTTCACTCTAGTTTCACTAAATACAAACTAGACACGTCGTATTTTTCTTTTCCCTTGTCTTCCAACTGAGGACCTTTTCCGTAAAAATTACATGCAGCGGTACAGTGCGACAACTTCATGGCGAAGGACATAGGGTTCGAGAACTCCGCGGGCGCGGAGAAGCACCAGGCGGTGGCCCTCCGCGTCAGCGCGGACAAGGCGATCTTCTACAACTGCCAGATGGACGGGTACCAGGACACGCTCTACGCCCACACGTACCGTCAGTTCTACCGCGACTGCGTAATTTCGGGCACGGTCGACTTCATCTTCGGAGACAGCGCCGCCGTCTTCCAGGGGTGCACCATCGTCCTGAGGAAGCCTTTGAGCAATCAGCAGAACATCGTCACCGCACAGGGGAGGAAGGAGATTCGTCAGCCCACTGGGATCGTGATCCAAAACTGCACTTTCCAGCCCAGCGACGAACTCTACCCAGTGAGGAAGGAGGTGAGGAACTACCTCGGCAGGCCGTGGAAGGAGTATTCGAGGACGATCATAATGGAGTCTTACATCGGAGATTTGATCCACCCAGACGGTTATTTGAAGTGGAACGAGACGTTTGCGTTGGAGACCCTTTTCTACACGGAGTTCAACAATAGGGGTCCCGGCGCCGGAAAGCAGGCGCGGGTGAAGTGGACGGGGATTAAGGAGCTTCCGGCGAATAGGATTCAGAGGTTCACGGCGGCGGAGTTTATCGACGGGAACCGTTGGGTGGAGCCCAAGGACGTTCCCTACGCTGGTGGGTTTCTGTACCCGTTGCCCAAGGCGGAGCCCGCGGTGGTTTACTCGCCGGTGGTGCCTGAGGAGAATAAGGATTTGGGGGCGAGTGCGATGGAGAAGGAGGCTTACAAGGCGGCGCCTCCGCCGCCTCCGGTGAACTCCGCGGTGGTTCCGCTTCCTGTCGTGACGTCGGAGACTGCGGCGCCATCACCTCCGGTGAGCTCAGCTGTGGTTCCCCTTCCTGTCGTGACGTCAGATATTGCGGCGCCTCCGCAGGCGGCGGCGGTGGTGGACGACGGCGGCGTGGAGGTGGTGGAGGCTCCGGCGGCGAGTCCGATTTCGGAGCCGGTGGAGGAGGCTGCTACGGCCGGCGGTTATGACAAGAAGGGTGGTTCGATCTTCTCGGCGTTCTTCTGAGGGTGATTATTATTGCAATGAGTTTTTTTTTCTATTAGAATTTTATGATTTGGGAATTTTATTTTATTCGTACTCGGGCTTGAAGGAAAACAAGAAAGAAGTAAATATACTGTAATAATTTGTGTCAAGTACCAAGGAGAGTGATATGATGTCTTTATATATTCCCAAGAAATTCCTCTATTTATTATGTACTACTGTATGTGTTTCTTGGTTCAAGTTTCAACCATTTTAGCTGTTTGGAACGGAAAAAAATTGTTTACATGTAACAACAATGCAACAAACGGTCAAATCATTTATGCCAATAAATACCATCTTAATAGTTAAATACATTACATGCGTCTTAAAACCAAACAAAACCGAAGTTGTAAACATTATATCTCAAACTTAAAAAGCACCTCACCACCTTTATAACAGCTGAAAAATACAAAGCCGTAGTGGACGTGGCCTAATGGGCCTCAATATAGAAGCCCAACAAGTCAGTGCACACACACAAATCCCAATTACATACCGCAGATTAATTATTTAGCATTTTTAAGGCCCTTCTCTATGTCTTGCTGCTCATTGACTTTCTTGGATTCCTCTGTGCTCAAAGAATTGCTGTATTTATTGGTAGCAGAATTATTAATGTCTTGCATTTGAATATTGGGCTTTTTCACCGTGTCTTCGTCTGGGCCATCTTTGTTCTTGCAATATATCGCGTACAAGATTAATTGGGCCGAGCCCAATACAAATCCAATACCATTTGGTATCTGCATGTTATAAGAACAAAAAGAGAAATTAATATAAAAATCTCAACTGAAGCATTTTCCTTAATTTCTTCCTATAATATAAGTACTCCAATGAAATAACTAATAAGGCATTTATAAGTCTTGGCCTTGGGTGGTCTTGCTCTTGTTTTACTTTACCTACACACTTGGTATGACCCAAGTCCAGCAAAATTTGACATGTGGCATAGTAATACAAATATAATTATTACTTTTACTTTAAAACATGGGTAGAAGTAGAACAAGTGTCAATGTTTTAGTGAATTGAGTTTTACGCAAGTGGGTAATGTAAGATAAAATCATACTTCGTTGGATTCTCTTACATGCAAATCTATCCTAGTCCCACATGCCAGAGTTTTCTAGGATTTCACCCAAAAGACATTTAAGGCAAAATTGAGACATGTATCAAGAAATCTTGTGACTCAACTCATCAAAAAAAAAAGAACAGCCATGTGAAGTTCGTAGACAAAGTATTAAATGCAACGAAAATATTAGTTAGGAATAAAATCTTGAGAAAAAAAAAGAATACGCATATTCACTAAACTAACAACTTACCCCAATGTAGAAATCCTTAACCAACACAGCATATGCAGACCAAACACCTCCATTAAGGAACTGAAAGAAGGAAAGAAAGAATGGCATGTACTTCACGCTCTTCGTCCTTATCACCGACCTCTATGCATGCCCATGCAATAGCAATAACAATAACAACAAACAATCAAAATTTATTACATCGTAAGAAAAGGTCGAAATAATTACTAGTAAAAAAATATTTACCATGGCCGAAAGGGGCGAAGCGTACATGCCTATCGTCAGCCCAGCGCACAAAATCCCGACGAGCGTAATCCTAAGACCGCCTTTTAGAGCGACGAGCGTAACGATTACTACGATCCCATAAAACCCTATATTCAATAGCGCGACGAGCTTCGAATATTTAATCCTCCTTGGATTTGGTGCGAATACGAGGAATAATACGACGTATACGATGTGAAGGGCTACGCCGGCCCCGTTGACCGTGACTATCAGAAGCCCGCCGGGCTTTAAAAGCCCGTAGAATGTCCAAAGGCTTGTGCTTAGCAACGTTGTTATGTATGGCACGCCTTTGTAATTCTCCGTCGATCGATTCTTTACTATACGCTTGAATGTTTTTCTGAAATTAATTGTAAGTGTATGATCAATATATGTATGTAAGTTGGTCGTTATTGATTAAATAGCAAGTAATGAACGAATCTTGGAAAAAGGGAAGCTTGGTCTTACATTGGGATGAGAACATCAGAATGGAAATTACGTTACCTGCAAAAGGAAAGTTGTTATTTCAATTGAGCAAATCCAAAAACTAAGAAGACAAAAGATGCAAGAATATAATAAATATACCAATTACTCCGAGGATAAAGCTAATGCTAGCAGCCATAATTTGAACTTTTAACTGCGATATCAAGTCCTCTTTTTTAATGAATGAATTGATCTACTAATTGAAATCTTGATGAAATGGAGTCCAAGATATGTTTGTGTATATATATAAATGAGTTGTATGTAAAATCTATAAAGTGGGGTTTTGAAGGTGGGCAGGAGCACTTTAAAATGATTTTCGTATTTTGGTGTATAAAATAAATATTATGACTAACGGAATGATGGACACGTCTGAATTGTCTGGTTTTAGAACATTTACTGAGTTCATTACTATTTTGTTTTCATTTGATTGTTGACCATACACGTGCGTGGTTTGATCATAGTTCATTATTCGTTCAAAGATGTTAAAAGGTTTGAGAAACAAGCTTAATGTATATTAAGAGATAGTTATCATGATTGTATTTGTATGCTTCATTTCATCAATTGTACTCTTGCTTATAACACACGTGTGTGCGTGTAATAAAGAAGATATATGATCTGTCACTAATTTTCACGGGCTTTATTGTCCTTCAAACTTTCAAAAGAGTCTTATATTTCATGTACTAGATGCATACATCATGTGACAGATGCACTTTATCTTCAACGTTCCAATGGCTAATCATAAAATGTAAATGAAATACATGAGCAATAAAAACGACGTGGTTACAAGCTCCAATCTGTGAATTATGATTTGGAACTTTTTAGAGAAGCCCATGCATGAATGTTCTAGATGTATGTAGTTTCTTCAACCTATACCTTCCATATTTTCTTAAATATTTGTGACTGATTGAAAATTATAATGTCGGTTAGATTAAGATTTATCTTGCTTTCCCCTATTTGAGGGGAAGCGATCGAAATGGAATATCAAACTCTTTCCCATAATTGAACGAAGACGTAAGCGAGTGAAATAGCAAACTATACATAAAAATTTTAATTCAATTTCGCTATATAAAAGGCGTGGAACGTGGCCATAGTTTTTATGGTGCAAGTCGACATTCCCTATTTCAAGAATATTTCGCCTAACCTAACATTTTTCATACATTTTCTCCTAACCTAAATTGTTGTAAAATGTAAAGCGAGTGGGTACAAATAAAATAATTTGCGAAGAAAATTATATAAATATAATATGTAACGTAAATTATCTTAACTTTTTTGCACACAACATAGCTAAATATACATTGCATGATATATCATGATTTCCCTAATATGATAGTATAAGATTGAATAGCCGACACAATCAATCTAAGAAAACAAAATGAAAAGACCCCACTATTAGTATTATATCATATGCTTATAGATAGGTGTTGCTTAACCTTGCTTTAATAGGTATATAGCCATTTTACGTGTACGAGTTGATAATGTTCATGTGTTATGCCAATTCCATTTATAATAATAAATAATAATAATAATAATAATAATAACGACAAGTAATAATAATAATAATCTATTCTATTATCTGTAGTCTTTATACTTTTAATATATCTTCTACTTTTTCTATTTATTGTACTTATACCATTATGCATTATTTTTCTACTTTTATATTTAAAAATTATGTTTCATCTATGACACTAAAACTTAGTAATATAAAATTATAAATAATATCATATAAACTTATAATTTAAACACCCGCATAGAGTGTGCGAAAATGTACTAGTATATTATATAAAAGGCTCTAGGCCTCTTAAAATTGTCATAACTCAAATTGATTTGGACAGTCAATTATAATTACATTTTTTACAAAATAATAGTTAGTAAAATATAAAAACTTAACCACGTATCTAAACTGTTGATTGGGTCTCTACCTTTTTGTAAGCTTTAAAATTAATCCACTATCTTTGTTACTATTTTTAGTTATTCTATCTTATAGTAATAAAATTATAAGTATATATAATTAAAATTTAATTTTAACTTCTACTAAATATTTTAATTAAAATAAATTTAATATGATATGTATTAACGCATAGTGGGCAAAAAGTACTAGTAAAAATTGACATTGGGCCTAATATGAACTAGAGAAATTGGCCAAGTCCAAATATAGATTGAGCTTCTAATATCGTTGTAGGCACTAAGGCAAAGATCATATTCATATCAATTCTGCTTAAATGAGTCAATGCTGCTCAATAACATCTCCAACCCACAATATAAAACAGTTAGGCTGCGTTAGTTGGGTTGATAAGTCAAGAAAAGGTCCAAGTTATAGTATTAAATGTTGTTCAGTTTCCATTTTGTAATCAGTATAAGCCCGTTATAAAAATTGGCCCGAGAAAATAGTAGCACATTCTTAAGATTATTAATCCAGCGGATTGGGCCGAGATTATTAACTCAAACCTCCATATAAATCGCCAATTACCAAAATACCCTCAATCGATAAACAATCAAACGTAAATGCAGACGTGAAGTCTCGATCGACGACATCCGTTTACAAGACGTTACAAATTCTCAGAGGCGACGATTGCACTACAAATTTTCAGCCAATCACCATAGTCGAGTCTTGGAAATAGAATTACGTTTCACAGCTCGAGAACGATCCTCGAAGTCCAATTGTCCGCCATTGAAAAGATTTGAATAAAATGAGATATCGAAATGGCTATGTTTGAGGTTAACGGATCGAGAAGCACACGCGGTAAGTGTTGTGGAAGAACCGTCTGTGTATGTTTTTAACAATTTGACGGCTGCATAAGTGAAGTGGGGATTTCCATTTTGCTCGCAAGGTATTCGATGATATGCTTGAAAAAATACGTGAAACAGTTTTGGTTCAACTTGCAAATTGTCAAAGGGGTATATTTGTCAACGTACATGTATAGATCAATTGACTTATATCGGAACGTGAACATAGTAGCAACAGTCACTGTATAGGATTAGATAGGATTATTAGCTGATTTCTAACACGGGCGGGCTTTCTTATACTTCTTTTTCCCATGTGCAAAGTAAACGGGGCCTTAAGTTACAAAATTATACAATTGCTATCGTGCTTTTACTCCAACCTATAAATTCTCTTTTCTACACTAATTTTACTTCAACTCATTAACTCTAATTTTTACACTGAAATTCAAATACTATTTATACTATCATAATTGACTTATTAAACTTTATGTTATAATGATAAAAATGTAAATATATTAAAATTAGTAATATTTAAAATTTAATAATTTATAATTAGCATATAACATATGTATTTTATTAAATTATAGGAAAATATCAATAATAAAAGAAAATTAATATTATTTTACTTTTAGAATTATAAGATATACATTAAAATAAATAAATAGAACCACAACTCTATTTTTGTTTTGAAAATTATGCGAACTCTATAATTAGAGTATCTTTACTCATTAACACAATGTTAGTGTTAAATATTAAGTCACTTGGAGTGGAACATACAAAATAAAGTACCGTTTGGAGATGTATAAAGCAAACCTCAAACGTAAATTATATATTCTGCATTATCAGAAAAGACTTCAACCTTTTTGGTACCAACACAGAGCCTAAACCTAAAAAAAAAGAAAAAAACATTTTCATTGCATGGGTACATAGTGAGGCACTAAGTGATGACCTCCTTCAGAAAAGGACTTACGAAGCCTATTCCAACCTTCAAAGGACTAACAATACCAACTCCTTCCAAGCTTTCGTTATTTGAACGGTAATTACGAAACAAACCTCTTGCAGAGAAGAGCATAAACTCAGTCCGATCCATGCAACTTCTTATCCTCGAAGAGAAACCACCTTCACCGTCAAGTCTACTAAAAACTCCATAGCAATGCTTTTCAGTGGCTTCTTCTTCTCCTTCTTTGTAACGTTGATCTTTTATTACAATGGGCTCGGGAAAATGGCCATTCCTTGTGAAGTGATCCCAGTAAGCACTTAGTTCGTCGACTTGTTGCTTCATCTTCTTCAGTTGATTGCCGATCCTATTAGAGACCATATCGTAGAGATCTCCTCTTGATCTTGGGTCTGTGTTGATCAAATCGTCGAAGGTAATGGGATCCCCCACGAGTACTGTGACCTGAAAATCAACGGAAATCATTGATGATGAGGTTAAATGAAATAAAGATAGACCTTTTTTATTAAACCCGAGATTCTAATGACTGAAGAGATAGCGTTAAATACCGTCTTTCCGATACGAGGAAATGTGGACCCTACAGGCATGACCTCTTGCATACCAGTGTGTACAAATGGGATAACTATTGGTAGATTGTCAGCATCCAAAATTAATCTGTGAAAATCACAAGCAGCTAGAGTTATATAACTTCCATCTGATGTAGAGCGTAAAAAGACTAAGAGATCCTATCTTAGAAGCAGATTTTATGTTATACAGTGTGGCATATATTTTAAGAAGTATTTATTACAGTTACTAGGTAAGCAAAGCACACCTGCCAATGCCTCTTTTGGCAGATCCAACAGTTTTCCCACCATCTCTAGAGCGACTACCTTCGGGAAATATGTGGACCCACCCACCACGGTTCACCTTGGAGATAGCCAAGTCCATTCCCTGCTTATCATCAACATCCAATAATGAAACATTGGAAGATTGTAACATTAAGTAAACCAAAAGTTCAATTGGGTGCACATAAGCTAATCATCAAAAAACCTTCTGGTATATCCCATCCCCACGAGAAACTGGGAGAACTTTCACATGCTTAAAGAATGCAGATGTGACTGGATTCTTGAAGCACCGATCAGACGCACACAGCGTCCATCTCAAACCGTGTGCATTGAACAGCATACTTGGAGGAAGAAGCGCAGCAATAACAAGAGGATCGTCCATGGCTGCAACATGATTGCTAACCTAATATATCATTTCATTTGAGATTAAACAAAATAATCATCTATGTCGCGCAACTGCTGGATATTCGTTATTTCATTAATAAACATGTGGATACCGTAATCAGAGCCCTGTTCTCTGGCCTGTTCAGAAGGACATCTTGAAGCTTCTCGGCGCCAACTATCTACAGTCGAAATAGAAATTTGTGCTATGTATACTGATACCTTGAGCAGCAAACCAATGAAGGCACAGCTTACTTACCTGAACACGGTTGAGTCCATGCATAAACACATGGCATACATTTCCAATAACGGGAACTGCAATAGCTTGGAGCATACGAGTCAAGACCGAATCATTTTCCACGTCAATATCTTTACTCACTGCATTACAAATTAAAAAACAAGGATACATATTTAGTGGAGCTATATTAATTTTAACGGACCGTCATTAACATATCAAACCATATAAGAAGTGGATTCTCCATCAGAAGAGGGAACCCAGAGGAGACTCAATCTATACATATTAAATTTATCATTTTCCACCGTAAATAGCATAGCAAGCATAACAAAACACTGTGACATGCTGCATTGATCACGCAAAAAGAAGTGAAACTGAAAAGATGAGCAATAACCAAGAATTAAAATTATATACATCCAAACAGGAATGTTGGTGCATTGGTCACGACGTCGGTGTATGTTATTATTATTATTTTTTTTAGAAAAATGACCTTTTTTGCGATAAAAAGTGGGCGTGGTGCGCAGAGAGCCACTACGGAACTCAGAAAAGCGATCGAGCCACCTCTGAACGGTCGGCGAGAAGAATCCTCCGCCTTCTACAGCAGCTGAGATCGTCGAAAACCCACGGAGTCGGCTGTAATCAACGGATACGACTCTCAAACGCTCCCTCAGCCGAAGCTGAAGCGACTTTGCGCCGTCACCTAACAAGTCCCCTCTGCAATCAATCGAACGAGGCAGCACCATCTTCTTTGTACGTGTGACGAATTGGTAATCAAATTGCAGATATACGATCTCGATTTTCGATCAGATGCAAGATTTTTGCTCTTCGATCAAAGGATTTGCTCGCCGAGAGAGAGAGCTGGCTTGCGTGGCACTAAAGTGCAGTGAAGATTGAAGAAGCGTTCAAGGGTTCGAACTCAGGGGTATGATAGTAACTTCGCAGCTTATCAGGAATGGATATCGTATCGATCGATTTCTTTGTGGGCCCATGAATGACGTGGCTGTAAATGTTACTTGCCAAGAGAGATATAGAATAGATATTTGGTACTAATCTATTTCAATGGGCCTGGCCCAATATGGGCCCACCTCAAAATTTATGCATATATCGTACAACTAATAACGTTGAGTCATCTATTGTTTAACGAACTCCGTAGAACACAGTTTGGAGTAACAGAAAGTAATCTCATCAGCTCAGTAATTTGAGTAAAGAAGCCAAGTTCAGAACCGAAATCTGCTTTGGATTCGATGCATTTTTTGGTAAGCTAATTTATGTTTTCCCTTGTGTTTGCTATACTTGACGTTAACTTGCTTAATGAGCTGCGCTTTTTGGTCGTTCGATAAAATTCCTAGCAGAAAGAGAACGTAATATGGTGTTTGGCGTGTGTTTGCAGATAAAATTGACGAGCAAATTCTCTCTCGTACGAGCGGCGGCCCTTGCTGCAGCTGGCTCGGGAGCATTTTGTGTTGCCAACTCGGATCATGGTAAGACCTTTTATTTTTATTTTCAATCGTCGTTCATAATGGTGCATTCGATTTATTTCAAGTGTGTTGACTGTTGGAAGATGTTGTGATCACCCCCTATCGCCACCATTTGACCATTTGTAATCAGCTTTATAATTGAGGCAAATGCATTAGAGAAGTAATATGTGGAATTGCAAATCGTAGCAGTGTAGAAAGGTATGGGTAGTTTCTCACTGTTCTTTGCTCTTGTTTATTTTCTCTCTGCAGATACATCGGTTTCAATTTCAGCTGCTTCAACCTTTTGTGATTCCTTCAATCTTCCATTGGGAGCTTTGCACGAAAGTAGATGGCGTGATTTTGTGTTGCTCATTCAAGCAATTCTGGAGATGGTAGATTCCAATCATCATCATCATCATCATCACCATATGTTTTTTTGGTCTTTCTTGCACATCCCCTGTTGTTGTTTTTTTCTGCATAACACAATTAATATCATGGTTTATGCAGGTCTTCATCATCCATTTTCAGCAGCTGATGCTGGCATTGATCCGAAGGTAGCTAAAGGAGCTTTAGGAGATGCTGGAGATAGCCCTAAACACTCATGCTCGTGTTTTGGTCGAGACACTATTGCAAATGTAGCTGCTAAGACCGGTCCTGCTGTTGTTAATCTGGCTGTGCCGCTAAGTATGTCTTTCCATATCCCGTTACATTTCATATGAATGTTGTGTAATAAGTTGGACTTCTCATAATCTTATTGGCTCATTTCTGTAGGTTTTCATGGTATCGCTACTGGTAGAAGCATTGGTTCAGGAACAATCATTAACGAGGATGGTACCATCTTAACTTGTGCACATGTGGTGGTTGATTTTCAAGGGTTGAGGTCCACATCTATGGGAAAGGTCTGTTATTCAACAATCTTTTATGTTTCTTCGTAGCGTTAGCCCACATCATATATCACAGAGAGCACATGTTCATTGTGGTTGCTCAATTGAGTGTCTTTATGATTCAGTTATCACTATCCTAGGTTGAAGTAACCCTTCAAGATGGCCGGTCATATGAGGGGACAGTAATAAATTTTGATTTACATTCCGATGTAGCGATAGTGAAGATTAATTCAAAAACTCCACTTCCGACGGCTAAATTGGGGACTTCGAGTAAGCTTCGGCCCGGTGATTGGGTGGTAGCCATGGGTTGCCCTCTGTCATTGCAAAATACAATAACTGCAGGGATTATCAGGTATTGAATTTTCATAGATCTTTTATAGTTCACATTAAACTGTGGTTGATGCTCTGTTTCATACTCCCACTGATCTTTTTTTTGTTCACTTCTCTATATTAGTTGTGTCGATCGTAAAAGTAGTGACTTGGGCCTCGGAGGCATGCAGAGGGAGTATCTGCAGACTGATTGTGCAATTAATCAAGTAAAACTCCAGACATAAAATAATTTCATTCTGCATCAACTAGCATGTGATTGTCTTCTTTCATTGATCCAATTTTATGACATACATAATCAACAACCTTTGGCTGTTGCCGTGTTTCTTGCTTAAGAGCTATTCATTATCTAAGCAGATCAAAGCATTTTCTTTCGCCGTGTAATGCAGGGTAATTCTGGTGGTCCCCTTGTCAATGTTGACGGAGAGGTTATAGGTCTCAGCATATTGAAAGTATACGGCGCCGATGGATTGAACTTTGCTGTACCTATCGATTCTGTTATTAAGATAATAGAGCACTTCAAAACTTCTGGGTATGATCTTAGTTTACCTGAAAAGATGCTTGCTTTCTCTTGTTTCACGCACATGTTTATACAATACAAAGGCTCGATCTACCACTACCAAACAATCTCTATTTGGACAGCGCATTGAGTTCATTTTATAAGTATGGCCGACCTGATTCTTTCTAAGTTTTATACCTCGTGGAAGATATCATATTTCACATCAACGATTTCGACCTTACTAATTTTATGCAGAAGAGTTGTCCGACCTTGGCTCGGTCTGAAGATGATTGATCTCAACGAGATGGTTGTTGCACATCTTAAGGAAAGATATGCCAAATTTCCAGATATACGGAAAGGTGTCCTTGTGCCCATGGTATGATTTTTTTTTCGTTCTTGGGCGCATTATTTTTATTGTTTAATTTTATGGTACAATTGACTTTTTGTCGGGGAATATGAATCCATATCATTATATAGAAATGACGATTGTGTTCTCCTCTATCTCAGGTCTCACCTGGGTCGCCAGCTGATCATGCCGGGTTTCGCCCAGGAGATATCGTAGTTGAATTTGGGGGAAAACCCGTCGAAACCACTAAGGAGGTAATAATTATCCCTGTACTTTTTCCGTAGATTGATTGAAAGCATGGAATGGTTTTCATTACATGACACTCTTCAAGTGTTGCGCCCACACACACACATGTACGAAACACACACTCTGTCATGAATGATGTTGTTGCAGTGATTTAACATGCGACATTATTCCTTTCTTTGCTGTTTCATGCTAGCTGATTATTTTACAAATTGCACTGAATTAGCTACGCTGTTGTCTTTCAAGGTAATTGAGATTATGGGAGACCAGATAGGAAAACCTCTAAAGGTCGTAGTGAAAAGGCCAAACAACATTACTACAACCTTGACTGTGATCCCTGAAGAAGCAAAACCTGATATGTAAGCACTTACAAATCTGATCTGTGAGGTACTTATTCATCACTTGGTTTCTAAGTTCAGTAAACATGTGTCCATACTCTCACCATCCATACGTTGCTCAGATGTTTAGGGCATTTATTCGTCAAAGTAATGTCTTGAACAATAATGGTTTAGGAATTTATTACACAACCATGCATAGTGACAATGTGACCCCATATGAAAGAAACTTCCACCCTCATTTTAAAAGCACCTCCTCAATCATCTTCTCCAAATTCACGTACGAAGTCCCTCTGACGCTAGCAGCTTCCTCGGCTTTGCTCTTCCAATACTTTGCTTTTTCCCTCATCTTCTTCCCCTTTTCACCATCCATCGCCTTTCTTACCATCGTTTCGACGTCGTCTCTCCTCACATTGCCGTCTATCTCGAGCCCGATGCCCCACTCGACGCAGTTATACCTGCAATTCATCTGTTGATCCGCGAAGAAAGGCCAGCATATCATTGGCTTACCGCCCACGATGCTCTCTATAGTCGAATTCCACCCACAGTGCGTCAAAAACGCGCCGACCGATCGGTGCACAATACCTGCTCTTGCGGGCACCACTCGACCATCATGGCCCGATCTTTGGTCTCTGAGACAAGTTCCGGGGGCAAAATTGACTTTTCCCCGCACACCACGTCGGGCCTTATGACCCATAGGAACGGCTTCTCACTATTCGCCAAACCCCACGCGAACTCCACGAGCTGGCTCGGCGTGAGTACGGCAACGCTCCCGAAATTCACGTAGATCACCGACTCGGGCTCCTTCGTGTCGAGCCATCCTATGCATTCAGTGTCTGGCTTCCATAGGCTGGTGTTCAGTTCCTTGATGCTTTTGTCTTGTACTATGTTGTTTTCGAGCAACTGTAAGGGCCCGAGGGTGTAGACACGCGGGTACATTTTCGAGAGCTCGTCGAGGACGTCTCGTTCTAACTCGTCGAACGTGTTGATGATCAGGGCTCGGGCTCTAGGGATGGCGTCGATTTCTCGTACGGCGAAGTTGAGCACGAAGTCCTCTGGATCTGTCGTCCGTATGAAAGTCGGGATGTCTTTCAGACGAATGTTCCTCATACCCGGGATCCAGTCGACGACCGTGTCCAGATAGCCGTCGGTCAGTTGACTCGTTTCTGCATAAAAAGAGAGTTTTTCTATATCAAAAACCGAGGGGGCATAAACGTAATATGTCGCAGGGCTCTTTTTCTTTTGCCAATATAAGTCACTTAGTTAAGGTAATATATTGTGTTTGATTTATTCAGTTCCTGCTCGTGTTTTAATATTCCAGCCCGCTATTAGACCACATGCCCACTATAAATAATCTGAGCTAGATAAATTATCTCAAGCTTCGTATAAATAATTTCGAATCTCTATGCCTCATGGAGTGCATGTACTCGAATCTGCTCCGAGTGGGCTACTACCTCTAATTTCGGGAGACGTTCGTGGGGTCGCTATACCCAGTTTAATTTTGCTTAATTTCTGTCAAGGCCCAGGCCTCGCTTTTTGCGTTATTTTTACCAAAAAAAAATAATCCACCTTGAGCTTTAACCAAACGGAGAGTACGATGTATTATCACCTTTTAGAGGCACATATCCCTTTTCAATGAGTTTCCGATAGACTGCATACCCCATGACCCCATTAGCCCCGGTGGTCCAAAACAAAACCTCCGGCAACTCAAACCTCTCTGCGGCCTTCAGAGTAAAGGCCATGACACCGTCCGACACTACACAACTCACCCGCGGGGAGGAGGAGCTCTTGTTTATCCCCTCGATGAGGTCGCAGAACGGCTCCAGGCAAGCGGTTTCGGTGGAACGGCACAGCGACTCCACGTCCTGCGTGACGTCCTCGTCGGAGGGCGGGAGGCCGTCGGGGATGGCCGCGAAGGCGAATCCCGCCGGCCGTCGAGGGCGGCCCCGCCGTGGGACCTGACGAGGCGGCGGTGGTTGTACTCTGTGTTGACGAAGGTTACGTAAAAGCCATGGTGGTGGAGGAGCTTTGCTAGACGGAGCATAGGGTTTATGTGGCCTTGGGCCGGGAATGGTATGCATACTGCATGGGCTTGCTGTGAGTTC
The DNA here is from genome assembly GCA_027422505.1 of Craterostigma plantagineum. Classification (NCBI taxonomy): domain Eukaryota; kingdom Viridiplantae; phylum Streptophyta; class Magnoliopsida; order Lamiales; family Linderniaceae; genus Craterostigma; species Craterostigma plantagineum. Next base: position 21,014 of record JAPQWV010001723.1, read on the forward strand.
TAGGTTCCATTTTTTTTCGTCTCCGTGTAATAATGAGAAGAAAAAAACTGTCAGTTTTTAGTATTGTTGAATGTTTTCACTTAAAAAAGATAGTCGGCACATACGGACAGAGATTGGACGGTGATAGAGTTCAATGTAATCTCAGCCCTACGTATCCATGTTTTCGAATATCAGCCACGCCATGTGAATACCTGCCAATGAACACATTTGGAACTTATCGAAGTGGCCAAACCACAACTGGTAACTTTGTTGTGCTATCATTCAAAATCTTATGTACGAATAGAACGCAGCGTTGTATTGATTTCAAGTAATTTAGGACTTGTATTATATGTTGGAATTTTCCGAAGAGCTTTGGCAGTAAAAACTGATTCGAGTTTAATTTTATTTATTCATTTTTATGTAGTATGATATTCTTGGTTTTTCGTGGGGAGATGGTAATTGATGCACACCACTTGGTTTATGTGTAGTTTGTTGCCCACGAAAATTTGGACTGGCTAGGAAAAAGGAAAACGACACCCAATTTGGATTGCATGCATAGTTATTATTCTTTGCCCATGTCATGTATCTTCACACTCACTCAAATCCCATCTTCGACTCGCCAACTCAAGGTGGGTTCAATTTCCTTGGTCCATGTTTCCAGTTCCAAGTACATAGAGATATCAGTTAAGCCAAGTGGAATTGAACTGAGATCTTGCGTAGAGCCATTTGGCTGATCATTATCTATATCCTGCATGGCATATACTAACTGTAATCAACAAAATTTTATTCAATGTAAAATGAAACTCACTCTCTTTTAAATTTGTGACTGTCGAACCACATAAAATTATATTGTTTTGGCCAAACATTCAATGTAAAATGTAACTCGACTCTCTTTTTGTTGATTGGTTGTATTATTTAAAAAAACTTAAATTATGTTCAACACTAACACCAAACATAATTTTCAAACGCCATAAACAATAAATGCATTCAACACTATCGTAATAATAATTTCAACACCGTTAATAAATAAATTAACACAACCAAAAGTAAAATATTAACAAATTAGAAATCAAATTCAAAAACATCAACAACAAAAAATTCAACACATACCATCATCATTACAATAAAATATAAAATATGCCAAATAAGTTGTGGGCTGGTGTGTGGGCTGAGGGTTATGGGCTTATTTTTTTAAATTATTTATTGCAGGTACCCGATCGGTAATTCGGGTAGCATTTTGCTACCCGAAACCCGACCCGAACTAAGTTATCGGATATCGGATTTAAACCCGGACCCGATACCCGATTTAAACCCGAATTTTCAGCCAGATCGGGTTCCAATCGGGTCGGGTATCCAAAACCCGACCCCGAATACCTACCCCTACGCTCGACTAGGTTTGGTCTGAATCGAATGTGAACCTCATCGTCGGGTATGCGGACGACCACAGCTTTCAGCGCGGCCCATGGGACCCACGACAAGATATACGACAAACAACGATATAGTCAAGGTCCCTAATAGGATAATCCCTAACCTCACACTTGAATGTCAGTGACCTATCCACCAGGTCAAACCCTTGGTGTTAAGCTCTCTGCGATAAAGGTTAGTACTATGCTTCTTGTAAGAATACTAGAGTTAAAGCTCAGCCCTACCCACAACGCCCATAAACCCATGTGAATTGCTGTTATTACAAAACCCCAGGTAGCGCAGACCAAAGCTCAAAACAACAATGCTGATTAGATGCAGCATAGAGATTTATAAGTTTTTTTTAAAAAAAAAGTATACCGCCTTTGATTACGGAAATGGTCTTTATATGACTTCAAACAACTTCCCTATCCCACCCCACATCGAAACAACAAACACGGATATGTTTCAGAGCTACCTAGTACACTTCGTCACACACACGCAAGAAAAGTGTTAAAACATAATATAAAGAAATGCTCATCCCATATATATTATATTCACCAATCACCACCATCCATAGCATCTCCAAACCCATCCGCGTAGGCAGCAGCCTCGCCGACCTCCGACGCCATCTCCCCGACGAGCAGCCCACCGAGCAATCCCGCCCCTAAAGCCATTCCAAGCCCGGCCCCGCCCGTATTCTTCCCGGGCTTATTGTGATGATGTGCAGTCATTGGATAGCCCATCGGGCCGGGCTGGGGATACCGTAGCCCGGTTGCGGATGGTGGTGGTGCGCCCCATAACCGTACATCGGCGGCTGTGCGTATGGATAGGCCATCGCCGGCGGCGGCTGTGCGTAGGGATTATAAGCCTTCGCCGGCGGCGGTGGTGGTTGGTAATATTGCTGGGAAGGCGGCGGGTATCCCGTCATCGATCCACCTATATGTCATCAATGTAAAAATTATTTTACGTACTTAGATGTCAGCATGTTGATATAAATAAAAAAAAAGAAATGGTTTGCCTAATTATGACCTACTAGTATGTGTAGCACACCCAACGTGTGTGCAAATATGTTAAATTTTTTTTATACTTTGAACATTTCACATCATTAATAAGTAATTTAAACAATAAAATTTTAACCTAGGGATAAATTTGTAATAAATGAAAATATCAAGGATAAAATTGTAAGTTAACAATTAAGGGTAAATTTGTAAATAATCATTATTAAATGGACAGACCAAATTGGACAGTTTATAGCCACCCTAGACTCTTTATATAATAGTATAGATTTGCATGGTATAACTCAACTTCACTCAAATTATGACAGCTGGTGACACTCTTACACGCTGTATTAATATTGGTGGAATCACCAACTTAGTTATGTGATGCAGCTTTAATATTTATCATGGTCACAATTTGAGTGGAGTTGGGTTATACCACATTAAGCAGGTAAGGACTAATGCACAAATACATGTAAGAATGATTAGTAATGCTAACCCTCGATCACTGCAAATGAATTTATTTCTATAAGTAGTATAAGAAACACTTATGCCTCAATTCGTTTGATCGCACGATGGAACCCTAATTTCAAAATTTGAAACTTTTTGCCGTAAATTATACCTTGGGGATAGGCCATAGAGGGCTTTTCTTGCATCGTCGATCCTGCATCACGTAACGTAATATGTAATAAAAAAAAAACGATAATTGTGGTCCAAAAATCAGAATGATAGCAATGCTGACATGCATGCATATCCTGGCAAAGAACATATCTTTTTTTAGATAGTACTGTAAGAATCCCTGTTTCAATATAGGAATTAATATCGCAATTCGGTTAGTATCTCATTACGACGAAAGGTTTAGTCCAAAAATCTCAACTCGTCGCAAAATTACCTTTGGGACTGCCAATCCCGGGCTGTTCTTGCATCGTTGATCATGTATCATGTAAAAGTAATCCAATACTTGGGTTCGTCAACTAGTATCAAAGATGCAAGAAAAGCCCGCGATAAATTACCAAATCTCTTTCAATGAAACCTCCACCATAAAATCACAAATCAATTAATATTGTAATAATGATTTTCCCCGTAAATTACCTCCGGATAGGCCAAAGCGGGCTGATCTTGCATCATCATCTTCTTCTCCTCCGTAATAGCCTGAGGAGCGAACTTTTCTCCGAAATGGTACGAAAACTTCAACGCCCCCTTAGCCCGGCCCGAGACGGTAGAAACCTGATACTCGACGACCTTCTTATCGTTTGGATTTTTCGAAACGATGCTTTCGTATAGATCATTGATAGGAACGTTGACTGATCCAATCGCCTTATCTTTACCAATGGTGCTTATCGCCTTGAGCTGAAAGACGAGGGACATTCCTGGCTTTGTGAGGTAGGGCTCGTCGACTATAAATTCCATGTTAAAGTTCCATTTAGGGTTTTGTCCACAGTTCTTGTCCACGAACGTCCTCTGCTTCGACCTTGGGTAGCCAGCGATCTCCACCAAGGCGTAAACGTCCATTTTGGAGAATAGGTTTACGTCTTTTATGCCCTCGGCGGACATTAAGGTGATGTTCAATGGCCTGTACTCCATTTTTTTTTGTTCGATCGATGTGTTTGAAGTTGTTCGTGAACGAGGATTGGGGACGATTCTCTGTGTGTGTGTGTGTGTTTTTTTATGTTTTGGTGTATTATTTATTGTAAGAGAGGTAGACAATGTAATAAATCTTAGGTTTTCGCATGTTTCTCGTTATTCCCTTCATTGGTGGCACGAGAATAGGAGGATTGTATGGCAATGGATGGGCTCACAACTCACAAGTGTCTTTCTCTTCTAACATTCTACCAAATAAGGGAAAAAAAGAAAAGAAGAATATTAAATTGCCTCCTGTTCCTGTTAGTCCCCACATCTGAATCTCAACTGTCGTTTATAAGACGATGCACAAATAGAATTTGACAATTCTCCTCAATTACCTACAATGTTTGGTATGGAAAAAAAGTAAGAGGAAAAAGAAAATAAGATTGATTGAGTATATGAATCTAAGAATTGTTTCTTTGGTTTTCCCAACTATTTGGTGGCGTAATTTGAAAGGGTACTACTATTCATACCCATTGCATCCCCTTTTTATACCCTCTTAGTGAAAAACACATGAAATTTGTAAAATTACTATAATTTATTTTTTCATATAATTAAAAACAAATTTAATTATATGTGTTATTCAACTAATTTATTTAATATTTTTTATTAATCTGTGAACTTCTTAGTTAACTTTAAAAATATTTATATTTTAAATTATTAATATATTTTATTTTAATAAAATATTTATATGAAACAAATATTTGATAACATATACAAACTTAAATAAACATATAAATAATAAACAATTAGCTAAAGACTAATATTATATTTTGTATCATTCCAATATAACACGATTAGGATTACAATTAGAGCGCAACTGCTTTTCATATTATTAGTACGATTAACATAAGGAGTACTCCATGCAGCTGCACATTTATCTCTGAAATGAACCCATTGTAGCATGATAGTCGGCATCGGGTATCCTTCAGATAATAAAATTTCACGTAGTGATTATTATTACATGACCAATCGCAATAGCAACATTATGATACCATGGTGCGGAGCAGACCGGAGCGGTAAGTATGTCATACTGCATCTATTGCTTATAACATGTAATATCAATTAGAGCTTCCAACCAACTGTATGATGATGATCATGACGATTTCTCAATCCCAAAGAAGAAAGTGAATCCACGAACTTAGTCAACTATATTATCATTGGGGAGTTCGATCTGCTTTTGGAATTATTGAATTCACTTTCCAAGTATAATATATATATATATATATATAATATATATATATATAGGATAATTAAATTCTATTTTATGGAAAATTGTGAAAATAATTAATAAAGTAATAAACCTTGAAAATAGAAGTATTTAATGACTTACTTTCATTATTAGGGAGTGTATATAGAAAAAAAGAGAGTGCCAATAGAATCACCCAATTTGAAATTCTAAAATTTAAGTATTAACTTACACTTTTTTTTTATATTCCTTATCTATTTGATCAACCAAAAATAAAATTAATCTACATTTCTCCATTTTTTTCCCTACTAAAATTTTCACAACTACTAAACACAACCTTTGCAGGGGCTCTTTCTATATGATTTGTAAAAAAGGGTAGATATTTTCATAGCTTCATTTCAAGAAAAAGTAACTTACAATTTCGTTTTTCAAAACTTTTCTAAACCTTTACTTACTGAAATATGTTTGGCATTTTAATATGTATATATATATATATATATATATATAATAATTATATATATATATATATATCAGACCTCATCAAATCAAGCTGAAAGAATCAGCAACTGTATACAAACATGTCTTCATTTGGAGCCAAACAGATTCCGGCGTCTGAGCGTTCAAAGTGAACAATCGTCCCTTTCGAGCGCAGCACACGGCCAAGTTGTGACGCTTAAAACTAGGGCTCTCTACGCCAAACTCAATCTTATAGTACTTTACCATTTTCTCCATATCCTCCCTCATAACCGAACTTATCAACTTACTTTTACATCCGTGCTGCGCCTGCCTGTAATATTTCGGACAATGGCTTCTCCTACCTCTTCGGTTCCGCCAAATGCTTCAATCCTTTGCCCAAGAAAAGATACGACGAGATTGAGATTAGAACACACAGAAAAGTACGATGCTGCTTTTGAAGGTTATTAGTGTAAAATGTATCTGACTTACGAGAAGTCAATTGGGACCTGTGAGACGATAACGCTGACGTTTAGCTCTCCGTTTGAAGATGGAGGACCGAAGGCAATCACTGGCTCGATGATGTTTCTTTGGGGCCTTTTAGTGCTGTTTAATGGTGGAGGATCGAGTGATTTCTTGGCTCTATCTGCTGCTCGGTTCAGTAACGTTTGGTCTCCCAGCCAATTCTCGGGGTACATAAACTCTGTTAGAACCAAAAAAGAACTCATATACTCTAAACTTTCAGGCCAAAAAGCTATGAACAGATTTGTATATGCGTCAAGCTGTTAAACTAAATGGCTTGTAAGAATGATTATACAGAATTCCTGATACTCCAGTGATTGAAAACAAGTTTTGATCTTTCACTTAACTCGAGAACTATCTATGGTTACAGAGGAGATATCCATTCACTCATTCCATAATTTGAGGTTCAACCATACACGACACTTATCTCGAATCAATGCCGAATGATTTAGGACCTAACCTCAAATTGCATACCTCAAATGGAAGTAGTTGATAAGTGTGTAGCTGACAAGCCCGAAATTGGATGAATTACCTACTTACCAAACCCTAGGGTTTCGTCAATGTATCTGCTGTATCCTCCAACGGGGTAGAGAGCGTCGAGCTTCAGGCTCCGAGCAGTCTCCGGCGAAAATCCGAGCACAAAGCTAGTCAATCCGCCGAAATTCGCACCGGCGGCCAACAGAGAAGCGGCGCCGATGCCGTTGAGGAGCCTCCGTCGGAAAACGGACTGAAGAGGCGAGAACTGCTCGGCCGTTGACGGCGGCGAGAACCTCTGTTCGCCGTCGTCCGAAGACTGCGTCATCATGCTGATTTGATTTCGGAAATTGGAGATGCGCGTTGGCGAAAGGTGAATTCTGAAACATAGCATTTTCGTTGCTCAACTCAAATCGATCTTTGGAATTTTCCGATGATCCTATCCATTGGCGTCCCTTGTGTTGGTTTTTTGTTCTTTCTTCATCATTCATGTGGTGGTAGTTTTTCTGCTTCTGTGAGAATTGTTTTAAGTAACTATTTATTTATTGTGATCATATATATAATATATAATTGCTTGCTCAAGCATAGTGAATAGTAATTCACAATTTCACATCCCTAAATAAATACCGAGTACATGCAAAACAAAACGAATATTACGCACGTTGCTTTGTTCTTAATCAATGGCTAGCTAATATATTCTTTATATGAATAAAAACAATTTCAACGTGTTGATCCCTTGCCCCTAAATAAAACGTAGACTTTTTCGTTACTACAATATACCAAAGTTTGTTTGACTTTCCCGAGTCTGAGCTGAAATTGTGTTCCACTCCATGCTTGCTTTTATCTTCAACTCATTGTATGTACCTTAAACATGAAGCTGTAGTTGTAAAAATTTTCAATCATGGAGTTGACTTAACTTAATGTCTTGCACGACTTGGTAATCGTACATATACTCTTCTAAGTCTCAAACTAATACAAGGAAGACAAAATTCATGTGACCCAGTTATGGTTTTTCCCTTTAAACTATTCTCAGGTCCCATCCATTTGTCAAAGGCTCATTTTTTTCTTCGTAAAATTCTTAATTCAGTCCCTTTGTCTTCAAAAGACATTCACAACTCTACTTTTTTCCCCCGCAGTCCATGGATCTTCATCTGTAATGTAAAAGTCTCGATCTTTATCTCTTAACACGTTTCTCTTAGTCGACAGAGCTTTCATGTATGACCTATTCTTGCTCTGTTTTCAAAGTACCTGTAGATTGAGCTCTGTTTCCGTAACCATTGCTCTGTTTCTTCTTAGTTCTTGTTATAACTTCGCTCTCCCATTGAAAGAAAACAATGGGGAAAACGTGCTTCCCCAGTAAGTGCAGGCTAGGCAAAATCCTAGGTTGGATCCAAATCATCCTAGGCGGGCTCGTAATAATCGTGAGCATATCGAGCCTATCAAGATTCTACTCCGCCGGTTTTTTCCTAAACAACGAAGAGCTATGCCGTCAGTTCCACCAATCACTCAAGCCCGCCGCCGTCCCCGACGACTCAGCCGCCACCGCCGACATCATCTCCTCCTTAAAGGCACGCTTCGACGAAGTGCTGACAAAGATGGAAACCTTGCAAGAAAGGCTCGAATCGACACTTCAACAAATGGACAAGCACGGCAAGAAAGACTTGGAAAGAACCAACATTACGAAGTCAGAGTTCAGAAATTTCCTGGACAGCGAAGTCATCCGCCCGCTCTACAGCGCCCACATTGCCCTGAGGCAGATTCGCCTGCCCAAAATAGCCAACGAAACCCTAAACGAAGATCCACTGGTCAACACCTTCGTGACAGAGGAGATAAGGAAGTACATCACCCCTAAGCCGAACAGGGCTGGGAAGGTCAACTTCTACGGAGCAGAGAAGGTCTACAACACCATAGGCCACGCCTGCGCCTCTGTGAAGAAGGAGCTTGAGCAGTACATGGATTACGATGTCGGGTCGTACTGCAACGACGATTGGAGCCTGGCCCAGAAGCTCATGACCCGCGGGTGCGACCCGTTGCCCCGTCGAGGTGCCTTGCCAGGGCTTCGAAGCTGTACTTGAGGCCATATTCGATCAACGAGTCCCTCTGGAAGGTGCCCGACGGTAGGAACGTGAGGTGGAGCAACTATCAGTGCAGAAACTTCGAGTGCTTGAGCAGTAAGAATCCCAAGAGGGGCTTTACAAAGTGCACGGATTGCTTCGAGATGGAGAAGGAGAAGCTGAGATGGGTGACCAACACTTCTCTTGCAGCAGATTTCTTGATTAAGGATGTTCTTGGCGTAAAGCCTGGGGAGGTGAGAATTGGGCTCGACTATGGAGTTGGGACGGGAACTTTTGCAGCGAGGATGAGGGAGGAGAACGTTACGATCGTTTCGACTGCGATGAACTTGGGAGCTCCGTTCAATGAGATGATTGCTTTGAGGGGATTGGTTCCTTTGCACCTTACGCTGAATCAGAGGCTACCGTTCTTCGATAACACGCTGGATTTGATTCACACGACGGGTTTTATGGACGGTTGGATCGATCTGATGCTTTTGGATTTCATACTCTTCGACTGGGATAGGGTTTTGAGGCCGGGCGGGATTGTTTGGATAGACAAGTTCTTCTGTAAGAGGAAAGATTTGGATGATTACATGTATATGTTCTTGCAGTTCAGGTATAGGAAGCATAAGTGGGTTGTTGCTCCTAAATCAAAGGATGAAGTTTACCTTTCTGCTGTGTTGGAGAAGCCCTTTAGACAACTGTGATGATGTCTGTCTGAAATTACATTTGATTTTCTGTTTCATGTTTTGTGTATGTTTTGGCTGGAAAAGTGCGACTTAATTGTTTGTTTATCAAATCTGTATCTCATCTTCTTACCTATCTATTACTACTTGCTTGAATGGTTAGGAAAAAGATAAAAAACACAATGCATATGCTAACAGCAATCATAAAAATAATGAGCAACGAGTGATTTGAGTATGTTAAATATTGTTTACATAGAGATATGATTTAACTTTTCTCCCAGAGCTGTAAAAGTGGCTTCTTCCCATCGAGGCAGTCGAGTACGCATTCCTTAACGAATCCTTGCAGCTGTGTCTGAACATCTTCGATGGGGAGAGTTGCATCCACTGACTGCATTATTATTGAAAGTAGATAGATAGATAGATGATCAAATTGCAGCAAATTAGGCTGACGTAATAGATTGTTATTACCACCTATGTTTAAGCGCAATAACAGCACAAAATAATGTAAGTGCTTCAGCGAAAAACTTCTAAATAAGAGCAACGAAGCATTTCATATTTGCAGTAGTACCTTCCATGTGGTATCAGCAAGAGTGCGATATTTGAGAGCGACTTCTTTTTGAAATTCAAGCTGCTCATATCGTTCGCCTCCGTAGCCTCCTCTCTCTGCAGCTTTCTGAAAATTGTCAAACGTATAAGATGATTGAGCCTTTAATAAATAAATGGGCTTGGATGGAAACTACATCAGAAATGAAACAGATTTTGTGAAACAATGGAAACAAGTCCCTACAGCAAACGAAAATGTGCAGGCAACTTCACAATAAGGAATTCTGAGCTAGACGAAAAATCAGTCTTGTAAGATAACTGACAAAAGATCAATAAAAGACCAACTATACATAATTATCTAGGATTTAGACAGTCTATTTACCTCTGGTGCTATGTCGAGGATATCACTAGATCAGGAGCTAGCAGTCCTGCTTCGGGAGCCTAAAAAAGGAGTATAAATGAAGCGTTGAAAAGATTTAAAAAGAAAAAGAAAAATCAATTAAGGTTTGTGGATGAAAGAAAAAATGCGGTCAGCGGTCCCACCTTACACCACTCGAGATCAAGCCCTTTAGCAGATGAGAATGCAACTCCAGAGAAGGAATAACGATCCACAATCAGAGTGGTTTTACTCCTCAACTTCGATTCCATAAGCACTCTGAGACAAGAATCAAAATTACTTAGAATATTGGAACTTTAGATGTGTATTTGAGAGGTTATTTCTTATTAAGAGTAGCAAAATATGTTCTGATATTGGAGAAATCATCATATGCATGAATTGATACAAATCATAGCAGCAAATTACAAAATAAGAACGAGCATATGCTAAAAGTAAATAGCTAGTGGAAGTTGGCAAGAAACTCATCATCCATGGAGAGGTATTAACCAATTAACTTGATGATCGATTATGATAACAGAAACAAAATTCACCTCTTTTCCCAGCGGTTTGCACTAAACAACAGATGGACGGCACGATCATCAAGTTGAGATTTGTTTGCAAGATACGAAGAGATCATCTGCCCCACAGCCGTATTTCTGTCTGGGAATCTCCACAACTCTACCAGATGTCCCAGCCCTTCGAGGTATGAAACCAATTTCCCACACTGTGAAGTCTTACCACATCGATCGAGACCTTCAAGAACAATTAAAGCACCCCTTGAATCACTTCTCTTACAACGCTCCATATGAAAATTTCTCAAAGAGCACCGAAATGGGAACTTCTTATTGCAACTCAGGAACTGTCGCCCAACCAAACTTGTGTAGTTTCTGGAAACAAAAAGAAATTACCTGTCAATTTAAAACCAGCAGGTATAAAATATATAAAGCAAAAACAACGGCGCAATGGCATTTCGTCAAACAACTTGTAAGCAATACCATGTAAACCGTAAAAAATTACGTAGACCAAAGATGAGGAACGATAAGCTTGATCTAACTTACAGAGCCTTAGAAAATTGTGAAGCCGTAAGCATTTGTCAACTCCTGTAGCACAAGTAAGGCTCGTCTCTCTTCAGATCCATATCCAAAATAAGACTAACCCCAACATGCGAAATAAATCCAAGTAAAAAGGAAAAATAAGATATATACCTAATTCGCAAGTCCATTGATTCTTTACGAGATCTTGAAATAGCTGCAGTATAAACTCTAAAAATTAATGCTCGATAATCTCTTTAATATAATATTTTCAGCGTATCTCGACTCGGCGATAACGTACTAAATTAATAATTCTCTAAAATTATAAGATAATAGGCTTTTGATAATTTCTAAAGGTCCCGTATAAATTATAAATTAATAATTCCATATGTAAAAAACATTCTCATATTACATAACGAAGATTACTTGAAAAATGACTCTGTTGTCATTTACTTTTTGTTGAAATCAAATTTCCTTGCATATTGTCTCTAATTGAAGGTTTGATCCGTAATTTGACGTTCTTTAAGGACATATGAAATTGAATGTTATTTGATGTTTGAGAAGTTTGAAAGATAATACACACTATAAATTAATAAAATATTAATTTATCGATAAATTAATAATTATTAGGTTGTTGATTAATTAATAACTGTTAATTTATAAATTTGGCCGGTCCCAACTGTATTAATTTATAGAGCATTCACGGATAATAAAAAACCATTCAGAACAGCCAAAAGCATAACTTCATACAAGAGAGCATGAATCAAGGATTATAGATCACGAAAAGATCAATATCAGAACTCAAATCGCTCTAAACCCACATAGACTAACCAGGAAACAGAAAATCAAATACTTATTAGAGAAACACCAACCCTTGACGATCGAATCGGTGAGAACTAGTCCTGTTGATGAGACTGGAGAGTTAGCTGTGAGTGAGCGGCGGAATTTATTTGGGAGGAAGTGTGTGTTATTTCGTGAGCGTGGAGTCAATGTAGGCCAATATAAACCGTCGATTTATGAATTCCAAGCGTCGATGGAAGAGCCCGCGGGAAATTGAAAAGCGAAAAAGGTGACTACCACGTAGGTTTATGTTTGATTACTACTCCCTCTTATATATAAGCAAAATTTAGAATTTTGTTTCTGTTTCTAAAAGAACTAGTACCTGATATATATATATATATATATATATATATATATATATATATATATATATATAGCTGTAGTTGACGTAAAGCATACCTCAAATTTGGCTCCAGACCCCTTATAAGTAATTTCTTTTTTCAACAAAATACGTAATATAGCATACATTTAGGCCGTAAATCTGATTATCCATCTTATAATCTCGACCTATTCTACTTAATAATCTCTCAATTTTTTTTCTAACATACGTTAATCCAATTTCTCAGATCCTCCAAATCATAATTTCTCAGATAAAAACAAAAAAGGACCGACCATCTTCTCGGTCGGTTATCGGATGTAAACTAAAACGAAAAACAGAACACCACAGAGCAACAAAATTCAAGCTTTCCTCAAAGGACATGCCATTAAATGCTTGAGTTTAAGCATCGTCCCACTCAATCAATCACTCACAATCCCTTTTAAATGCTCACGTTCGACCAACTGCAAACCTTAGCACACAACATTGCCTCACCAACGGCAATAACCTCACAAATTAAATTCCAGGAAAACGAAACTGAGCTAGAAACATTAGATGTTCCATGTAAGTAATTGAAAGACCAAACATACAACATAACGATTACAGACAGATCTGATGTACATACATAATTACCAAAATGCTCATTAGATTCATCATCAATGTTATCAATGACGAATGGCGGGACATGGCTCAAAGCGAAAAACCGCCATATATCCATGGCGTGGCGGAAGGCCAGAAAACCGCTATGTCATACTTCCATGGCGGAGCATCGTAGATCTGAAGAAGCACATACATAACTGGTAACTAAGGAGGAAAAATCGACAATGCGAATTCAACAGACGTATTAATATCCGTTAACTTAGCTTCCTTAACATTCTTGGCCGAGATAGCCGCAGCTCGACAGTGATTTAACTCCAACGCTCGGAAGCTCTGAATGCCAGCGAGCGCAATAGGGATTTCCATAAGCTCATCACAGTGCCTAAGGTCTAGCTTTTCAAGAACGGGAAAACTTAGAGGCGAAACTTTCCAAACAACTAAATCCGTTCGCCCAATAAGCAACACTTTGAGAGACGGAAAGCCACCACCAATCGTGTCCCAGTAATTACCCATAAACGCCTTCTCCTTCAGCTTCAACACCTGAAGCTTTCCAAGCGCTCCAAGCACTCCCATTTGACTCCATTCGAGGAAAGTTTCAGACAACGTTAAGATCCTCAGATTCATAGGAAACTTGTCCGTCGAAGGAAGACTGCGTAATTTGCCATCGGAAGAAGGTAAAGGGAACATGTCGTTCTTAAGTTTCAATCTTTCGAGCGCGCCCAACTTCGCTATGCTTTCGAACGATCCTTTGCTGCTTGTCTTATTAGTCTTTTCTTCTAGAAGCTCGTGGAGGGGCCCACGGATGCTTATGCTACTCAGATTTCGTAACTTTTCGATCACGTTCTCCGTACAGCTCTGCGTAGATATGATAGAGAGAATCTCTATGTTTCCACCACCTTCGACATCTGACGTGGGCTCGGGCAAAACAGCAATAGCGTTCGTCTTGAGATGCCTCAACTGCTGCATCTTATATATATCTGCTTTGATGAGAAGGCTCCTATGCATCGTATAGACGAAAAGGGTCTGCAAGTTTGAGAACTTGGAAAACGGCGGGGGAAGAATTGATAGGTTCAACGATAGGCGGAGGTATCTCAAGTGAATAAGATCGAACATATCAGAAGAAAGTTTCGGGAATTTGACGGGCTTAAGTCTAAAACCCTAAGCAGCTTGAAGCCCGAAGGGATGGTTGAGATGTATTCAGAAGGCAAGGTGATATCCTCCTTCGAGAAAGAAAAGAGCGAACGTAAGCGAAGCCCTGAGGGTCGAGAAGCTGCAAAACCCATAATTTCGGAATTAATGCAGAGACGTCGGTGAGTTACATCATTCTGTATCAATGGAATTTTTTCAAATTCTCGGAAAATGTTTTCTCCATCTTCTCCAGCTTTCGTTTTGCAGAAGTCCATGATGGCGTCGTGAACGCGGAACGTCTTTACTTTACCTTCGCAGGTTCTCTTATCAACTGTCAAAAGGTTTCGATAGATGAGAATGTTCAAGTAACCCTCTGCGGTTTCCTCCACGCTGACACCGTTATTTTCCGGAATGAACCCTTCTGCAATCCACATACGAATCAACTTCCAGGCCAGGACGTTGAAGTCCCTCGGGAAGATCCCTAAGTAGAGAAAACAAGCTTTCAAATGGTAAGGCAACTCACCATAACTCAATGAGATGATATGATTCATCACCGTTCCCTCCGAACCATCGGTAGGATCGTACTGACACACTCTTCCGTAAATCTTCTGCCAACGCCAAGCATCTCCCACCGAACTCTTAAGGATTCCGCCAACGACCATTATAGCAAGTGGATGTCCACCACATTTACGAGCAATTGCTCTCCCGCAACTCTCCAGTTCACTCGGACAGTTGGAAGCACCGAAAACTACTTTCCGGAGAAGCTCCCAACTGTCGTTCGAGCTCAAGAACTGAAGTTCGTGCGGATTGCTCGCAAAATCCCGATAAAGACCAACGCGTATGTCACGACTCGTGATCAAGACTTTACCTAAACGGTTAGAGCTCGGCAGAGCAACGCGTAATTTATCCCATTCTTTGGGGGACAACACGTCGTTCGCAACCAATAGGAATCTTCCTTTCTCCAAATATTCCGAAACTCTCCGTGCCAATTCGTGGTCGGCCATGCCAAGGATGCCCTCGGAGATCCCCGTGAACTCTTTCAAAATCCTGAGGTATACGTTCCTCGGAGGTTCAGAAACATTGACCCATATGCGAGTGGGAAACTCATATTGGATCAAGGGTTGCGAAGAACTTTCTTTGCCAACGTCGTTTTTCCGAGGTCATGCCTGTCGATGATCGAGATAACATCGAGGCTCGGGCTGTGAATTTGTGGTGTGAGATACCTTATTAGCTTAGCTTCGTCTTCATGATTACCAGTGTTTTTTAATCTAAACAAGGAAACAACATCTACTTATCAAATAATCACAGCAAAAATCAAAATTGAGAAGAACTAATTGATCTTGTACTGGAGCGAACCAAGGTTTCTTTTAGGGCAAGAATCACCCCAAAAAGAAAACACCAAAATTGACCCATGGAAATCTACGAAATATATATTCTTGAAGGAAAACAAAGAAAATCAAGGTACCTGATGCCTCTCAGGTGGTTCCTCTAATTCGACGCCGATGATCGCAGGCATCTCAGAGTCGATTTCCATCATATCCCAAAATGGATCCCCAGTCTCATCCCTAACCACCTGTAATCTCCGTGCAATTCCATCGAGTTCCACCTTTTCAGGGAAAAATCGACCAATCCAGATCTTTGACTTCGCCGCCACGGCTTGGGTGACGTAAGCTTCCACAGCGTCCTCAGCCTCGTACACGGCGTCGCGTATCTTCCGCCATACTTCTCTCTCCTCATCGACTTTCTCAATTAAGGCGTTGAAGTAACTAAGGATATCGGTCAATTGTTTGACTAATAGATCGTCGACGCCGGCAATCACGGCGGGGTGGTGGCCGTCGAGTTGTTTAAGGTTGCCGATCAGGATTTGAATGGAGGCTGTTGTATCTGCCATTTGTTTTTTTCTTCTTTTCCTTATTATCCGTTATTAATGTTTATACTTCTATCACAAACGGGACGTTACAATATTATATACTCCCTCCGTTCCGGTAATATATGGACATTTGAGATTGAGTTCGATGATTAAGAAATATAATATTTTAATAGTATAGAGGAAGAAAAATGTATGTGCGTGGCACGTCTTTTAATAATATTTAATGTTATTATATTGATTGTATGTGATAGTTTTTTTACTAAATATGGAAATGTATAAAAGATAATGGGACGCCCGATTTGATAATGTACAAAAGTTACCGGGACGGAGTTAATATATACTTCTATCACAAACGAACGTTACAATATTATATATATATAATATATATATACGAGAAATAGTTGTTGGCCAAATTCGCCCTTTGGAATAGAAAGACTAACCAGAAAGAGACCTAATCAGTGGCCATCGAAATCTACGGTTGTGAACTCGACGGGATGACATTTGGTTTGTGCTCGTTTACATATTTTATTTATAGAACTGTCCCTTGAAGATAGCATAATTACACTAATGCCACGAACGACTGGGTACCTGCTGGAAACTGGCTGATAGAAGGTGGATTGTCTCTAAATAGAAGTATTTCAAAGAAGGAATTTCAAATTTATCCCTTTATTAAATGGAAGAATATTTTTATTTCTTAATATGTTCCAATTTCCTTGAACGATTTTTTTTTAGAATCGGAGGGAGTAGGTGCGCACTGAAATATCTGTGCATACATAAATATGTCATAATAATCTTATTAGAAATATTTAATAGAATTTTGTAAACATATATCATAATAATTTTATTTGAAATATTATAATTTAAATGTAATATATATACATATATACTGAAGTATATAGAAGGAAAACTGTGATTTATTATGAAATTAAATATAAAGTATAATTTATTTAGGCAAGGATAAAAATGAGATATAAAATTGCATACTAAATTGGGAGTTTACATCAAATATACCAGGTGATTTTTTCAGTTTTTATTAATATTTTTTTCAAAAAAGAAAAGACTAAATCGACATAACAAAATTTATAGTCACTCTTCACGTCATGCTTAATCTATGCTCTTTATAAATAGCATGTGGTTTAGGGGTGGTTCGGTACGGTATACCGTACCAAAACTGTGATACCGTATACCGTACCGAAATTTCGGTATCTAAAAAATCATACCAATACCATACCAAAATTTCGGTATACCTTAAATTTCGATACGGTATCTTACCGAAATTTCGGTATGGTATCGGTATCATACCTTCTATACCATTCATACTGAGGATTTTTTACCATACATGTCTCGTGACTCGTTAATTCGTTGTTTTGGATTTTTTATTCAATTCAAACTCCTTAGGCCCCACTAAGCTAGATTATTAATACCAAAAATTTTTCAAAATAAAAAGATTTTTTAACCTTAAATAATTTAAATATTTTAGCTAGTCTCCTTAATAAGACAAAAACCTTTACATAACCACAAAATACAACTTTATATACAGATTAATTAGAACGAAGCGGCTATATTAAAAAATTAATGAAGATTAACAAAAAGTAATTGCATTGCATCTTCACGCTTTCAAAAATCATGAAAAAACATTAAAAAGGCAAACATAAATGTTACTTGAGTTACATGAGTAAATATGATGGGCCTAATATATAAGTTGTGTATAAGTTAATAATTTATGGGCTAAATAAGTTTATGAAGACCTTAATTTTTCAGTTTATATTTTTTGAAATAATATAATATATGTAGATGTGCATATATATATATATATACATATATTAAAATTTTAGAATTTCGGTATTCGGTATAATCGGTATACCTTATTTTAAAAACTTGCATACCATTACCGTACCGAAAATTTTCGGTACGGTATCATACCTTACCAAAAACTTCGGTATACCAAAATTTTCGATATTTTCGATACGATTCGATACGATAAGGACGGTATTTCGATATTTCGGTATTTTTCCCCAGCCCTAATGTGGTTGATAAAAGCTATCAATTGGCTTGTCAAGTGTCAATTGACCAATCAAATTTTTCTGTATTAATTACTATTAAAAAATAAAAAAAAATCTATACTCTTTATAACGATAAAACTTATTGAATCGCGTAGCCTAAATCTCTTAATAGCTACCTTATTTTATTTTTAGTAAATCAATTATTAAAATTATTAACTAATAATTAATTTTATTGACGCATAAGGTTTGTTAGAACTAGTATAACAGAATAGATTCAGGTGGCCTAAAATGTTAAAATTTATAAAATTGGTCGATATTATGAATAAATCATGATTCATCAATGAATCATCAAAATTAAGACATGATTCATCATAATGAATCATCAAAAATTTTGTGATAAAATGTGGATGTTTTTGGAATATTAATGACTCATGAATTATGATAAGATGAGGTGTATAAAAAAGATTGTATTTTTGTATGAGTTGTATAGATGATTAAATTGTATTTTAGTGTATGATTTTAGTATAAATAGTGTATTGAGTTGCATTGTAAATATATCACAAGTATAGAAAATATATTCTCTCCCTCTAAATTATCTCTATATACTATCAAATAATCATAATATAAATTAAATAATAATAAATTTCATAACACGTTATCAGCACGAGCGCTCTTCGGTAACGATCAACCTTCATCGAAGCTCTCCTGCAAAGATCAACCTCCGTTCAAGTTTTATAATCAAGGTATGGTAATTTTATTTTGTATACGGTAAAATTATTTATAATACTCGTACACGTGGCAAACCATTTAAAACTATATAGATTTAACATGTATACACCAAAAACGCCTTAGCTCGACTGGTTTCGCGGAATATCGTCACTACAAGTGATGAGAGGTCCAGATTTCGAATCCCAGTGGTGGCGAGTTGAAATTTTTTTTTACAACATTTACAAAATATAAAATTCTTTTTATTTTATCAAATTTATAAAAATATTATGATTTTTATTATAGAATCATATGCTAGAAGAACATTTGCTTATGTGTATTATTATTATGTGGACATTGTTCTTATTTTTTTTAGTAATATGCATATTTTGTATTTCATAATAGTATGGCAAATCTGCAAAACCTCGAATTTGTTGCCCTTGACACTTCTGGATCAAATTACTTAGCATGGGCACTAGATGCAGATATTCATCTGAAAGCAAAAGGCTTGGGTGACACTATTGTCGCCACACAAACAACGACAAATGCAGGTGATACTGTTGTTGCCACACAAAAATCAACAGATGCAGGTGCCACCACTGATGCTGCAAAAGCCACACTTACTCAAAACAAGGCAAGAGCCTTAATAGTTCTCCGTCACCATATTCATGAAAATCTGAGAAACGAGTATGTACATGTTAAAGACCCTGCTGAATTGTGGAAAAATCTGAAAGATCGATTTGACCACGTGACCACGGTTATCCTTCCACGCGCAAGGTACGAATGGATGCATTTACGTCTACAAGATTTTAAATCTGTGACTGAATATAACTCGGCTGTTCATAAAGTTACATGCACACTAAAATTGTGTGGGGAAACGGTCACTGATGCTAGTATGCTTGAGAAAACATTCAGTACTTTTCATCCATCAAATATGGTATTGCAGCAACAATATAGAGAGAGGCAATTTACCAAGTACTCTGAATTAATCTCTTGTTTATTGTTGGCTGAACAAAACAATGAACTGTTGATGAAAAACCATGAATCCCGACCAACCGGTGCGGCTGCGCTCCCTGAAGCGAACGCAGTCAGAGGTAATAATGATAACAATCGAAACAATGATCGTGGACGTGGTCGTGGTGGATATCGTGGTCGTGGACGTGGACGTGGTCAAGGTCGTGGTCAAGGCCGTGGTAATGGCAGAGGATATTATGGTGGTCGTTATCAACACTTCCGTGGTGGTTATAACAATCGTGGTGGACATCAAAATCTTCCCCAGAAGAGAAAATCTTATGATAATAAAGATGAAAAGAGGCCCATTGAACAAAATGATAACGACGAACGATGCTATCGTTGCGGTGGTATGGGCCATTGGTCGAAAAATTGTCGCACGCCCAAGCATCTTGTTGAGCTGTATCAGCAATCTCAAAAGGGAAAAAAGATTGAAACGAATTTTGTTCAAGGTGACATTGCATCTACTTCTGGTGTTGATAAAAATAATGTGTATTTGGAGGCTGCAGATTTCGTCGCAGATGAGGAATGATGTGTTATAATGTTCTATATGTTATATATTTTGCTATTGTGTGTTTATGTGTTTAAAGGTTGTTTAAACTTATATGTGCTTGTAATATATCGTTCTGTTTCTTAAATAAATATATGTTTATGTGAAAAGGATATTTATTTGATGGATATGGGCGTATGCAATGGAGAACTATGTCTTGCAGACTGTGCAACAACTCATACGATTCTGAAGAATAAGAAATACTTTGATCATCTCGATATGAAAGAAGCTAGTGTTATCACTATATCGGGTAGCACAAATATAATTAAAGGCTCCGGAAGAGCTAGTATCTTATTACCCAGAGGAACCAAATTGGTTATTGAAAGTGCTTATATTCTCCTGAATCACAAAGAAATCTGTTAAGCTTTAAAGCTATTCGACATAACGGATATCATGTCGAAACAGCGATAAAATGTGGTGTCGAACATTTATACATCACAAAGATAATTTCGAATGATAAACAAATTGTGGAAATATTACCTTCATTCGAATCTGGGTTATATTATACATATCTGAGAACAATTGAATCGTATGTTATCATAAATCAGAAGTCTACTGATGATAGTATATTTAATGTTTGGCATGACCGGTTGGGCCATCCCGGTTCAACTATGATGCGAAGATAATTGAAAACTCACGTGGACATTCAATAAAGAATCAGAGGATTGTTCAATCTAATGAATTAGCATGTGCTGCTTGCTCTAAAGGGAAGCTAATTATTCGGCCATCTCCAATGAAAGTAAAGAATGAATCTATTGTATTTTTGGAACGTATACATGGTGATATTTGTGGGCCGATACATCCATCATGTGGACCATTTAAATATTTCATGGTGTTAATTGATGCTTCAAGTAGATGGTCCCATGTATGCTTATTATCTACAAGGAACGCGGCATTTGCGAGATTACTTGCTCAATTGATTCGTTTAAGAGCACATTTTCCAGATTATCCGATAAAGAAAATACGTCTTGATAATGCTGGTGAATTTACCTCAAAGGCATTTAACGATTATTGTATGTCTATCGGAATTGATGTTGAGCATCCCGTGCCACATGTTCATACGCAAAACGGTCTTGCAGAATCATTGATTAAACGTCTGCAGTTAATTGCGAGACCATTATTAATGAAAACAAATCTTCCCTCGTCATGTTGGGACATGCAATATTACATGCAGCAGCACTAATTCGCATCAGGCCAACAAGTTACCATGATATCTCCCCGTTGCAAATGGTTTATGGTCAGGAACCAGATATTTTCCATCTAAGAATTTTTGGATGTGCGGTATATGTTCCAGTTGCGCCACCACAAGGCACAAAGATGGGACCTCAAAGAAGGTTGGGAATATATGTCGGATTTGAATCTCCATCAATAATAAAATATTTAGAACCTTTAACGGGAGATTTATTCACGGCTAGATTTGCCGACTGTCACTTCGATGAAACAAATTTTCCGACATTAGGGGGAGAAAGAAACAGCTGGAAAGGAATATTAGTTGGAATGAATTATCACTAAATCATTATGATCCTCGAACGAAAGAATGTGAACTAGAAGTTCAGAAGATAATTCATTTACAAAGCTTAGCAAACCAATTGCCAGACAGCTTTACTGACCCAAAGAGAGTAACTAAGTCACATATACCAGCTGTTAATGCTCCTGTGAAAATTAATGTTCCTGCCGAACATAATATTGAGCCTAAACCACAGCTAAAACGTGGTAGGCCCTCGGGTTCCAAAGATAAAAATCCTCGAAAAAGAAAAGGAGCAAATAATAAGAATGGTCCAATCGAGGATTTATCGACGAGAGAAGAGTCGATGGGCTTAAATGATGATAAGAATGAAACTCAGGTACCTGAAGAAATTGAAAATAATAATAATGAAGAGATCTCAATCAATTACGCCCAGAATGGAATTAGATGGAACCGAGATAAAGTCAACGTTGACGATAAATTTCATTTAACGTAGCGCTACATGACATGAATGAGATGAATGAGAATGAGGATCATGAACCAAGGTCGATAAATGAATGTAGACAAAGAAAAGATTGGCAAAAATAGAAAGATGCAATCGAGGCAGAATTAAAATCATTTGAGAAACGAAAAGTTTTCGGACCTGTAGTCCGCATACCAGAAAATGTAAAGCCGGTTGGATATAAATGGGTTTTTGTCAGAAAGAAAAATGAAAATGGCAAAATTGTGAGGTATAAAGCACGGCTTGTCGCACAAGGTTTCTCGCAGAGACCTGGCATTGATTATTTATTCTCCTGTGGTGGACGCAACAACTTTTCGTTATATAATTTGTCTGGCAGTACGTGAAGGACTCGATATGCGTCTAATGGATGTTGTCACTGCTTATCTATATGGCTCACTTGACAGTGACATTTATATGAAGCTTCCAGAAGGATTTCGTTTACCTGAAAATTCAGGGCCACGAAATGAGTACTCAATTAAACTAAACAAGTCACTTTATGGGTTAAAGCAATCTGGGCGAATGTGGTATAATCGCCTAAGTGAATATTTATTGAAAGAGGGGTATAAAAATGATCAAATTTGCCCGTGTATATTTATGAGGAGATATGAAAACGAGTTTGTCATTATAGCAGTATATGTTGACGACATCAATATAGTTGGAACTCCTGAAGAGTTGTCGAAAGCGGTTAATTGTTTGAAAAGGGAGATGAAAGATCTCGGTAAAACAAATATTGTTTGGGATTGCAAATTGAATATTTAAAGAATGGGATATTTGTACATCAAGAAAATTACACTAAAAAGATATTGAAAATATTTTATATGGATGAATCTCATCCATTAGATACTCCAATGATTGTTAGATCTTTAGATTTGAGTAAAGATCCGTTCAGACCACGCGAAAATGATGAAGAGCTACTTGGTCCTGAAGTACCATATCTTAGTGCTATTGGAGCGCTAATGTATCTTACAAGTCATACGCGACCTGATATAGCATTTGCTGTAAATTTATTAGCAAGATACAGTTCTTCACCGACTCGTAGACATTGGAATGGAGTTTAACGAATATTTCGATACCTTCAAGGAACAACTGACATGGGATTGTTCTACTCTAATGAGATAAAATCAAATTTAATTGGGTATGCAGATGCTGGATTCTTATCCGACCCACACAATGCACGATCACAAACGGGTTATTTATTTACATATGGTGGAACTGCTATTTCATGGCGGTCAGTTAACAGAGTTTAATTGCCACTTCATCTAATCACGCTGAGATACTAGCAATTCATGAAGCTAGCAGAGAATGTGTCTGGTTGCGATCGATTATTCAGCATATACAACAAACTTGTGGATTATTATCGGAAAAGTTACTTCCAACAACATTATATGAAGATAATGCTGCATGCATTGCCCAATTAAAGGAGGGATATATCAAAGGTGATAGAACAAAACATATTTCACCAAAATTTTTCTTTACCCACGAACTGGAGAAAAATGGTGATATTGATGTACAACAAGTGCGATCTAGAGAGAATTTCGCAGACTTATTTACAAAAGCACTTCCTCCTATAACTTTCAGAAAATTAGTATATTCAATTGGAGTTCGAAAACTTCGAGATTTAAAATGATGTTATCATCAGGGGGAGAAAAATACGTGTTGCACTCTTTTTTCCTTAACTGTGGTTTTTCCATGAGGTTTTCCCAGTAAGGTTTTTAATGAGGCAACAAGCTAAACGTATTATTTGAAAACATCCAAGGGGGAGTATTATGAATAAATCATGATTCATCAATGAATCATCAAAATTAAGACATGATTCATCATAATGAATCATCAAAAATTTGTGATAAAATGTGGATGTTTTTGGAATATTAATGACTCATGAATTATGATAAGATGAGGTGTATAAAAAAAGATTGTATTTTTGTATGAGTTGTATAGATGATTAAATTGTATTTTAGTGTATGATTTTAGTATAAATAGGTGTATTGAGTTGCATTGTAAATATATCACAAGTATAGAAAATATATTCTCTCCCTCTAAATTATCTCTATATACTATCAAATAATCATAATATAAATTAAATAATAATAAAATTTCATAACAGTCGATATGGAAATGCTATTAACGAGTATAAAATAACCCACAAGATTTGTTTATCTAAATCTGTATGAAGTTAGAAGTATTATCGTAAACCAACGTTTAACATTTCTTCATCTACACCTATGACTCAAACGAGGAACGGATGTTTTATATCTCGGCTATGTATCTTCGGGTCTGTAAAATAAACCTATCGTTTAAAAAAACATACATATACATATTACATATACACTAAAGTGATTACAACTTAAAAGCAAAAACCATTCATCAGAACCACTCAGCCGAGCAAGTTGGGTAATAACCCAAAGAAGCAGCAACCTCGGACGCAGATTGCAGCTCTTTCTGAACTTTTACCCTCTCGTAAAAGACCGAACATGCCAGCGAAGTACACTTTGTTCCACTCTCGATAATCCAATCCCCACCACCACAGTTAAGGCATATCTTACAAGAGAAAGTAAAAAAAAAAACTCCAATCATTCCCAGAAGATGTAATAAAACAACGAAACAATTTCAGATAAGATACTTACCGCGGAAATATTCTTAATCTCTTTCTCAAGCTTCGAAGCCCTCCCCGTCAGAACCAAACAAGCAAGGGCTTCGTTCTTACAACATTTACGACAAAGATGATTACCGTTCGATCCCTCGACCAACTCGCCACACACTACGCAGTTCTTCGACGCGTAATAATAGTCAATCCTCGCCTTCTTATGCGCCTCTGTTGCGAGCGAGTTTCGTTTGGATACTGTGGATTCACGTCCGGGCTTAGGCATTTCGAGGAACCACTGGTTCAAGTCGCATCCTACCAGCCCAAACACACGCTGTAGGGCGGGGATTATCTGCTTTCTGATGTAATAGAGATCGTTTAGTCTGAACGTGGAATTGAGGGAAACGAGTTCGTGTGGGTCCACTACCATGTCGGCCAGGCGGGCCCCAGGTTCACCGTGGACCACCACGTATGGGACCCGCTCTGCGTACCGCGGTTCGGCCCGTGGGTCGAGCCTCATGGACTTGGTGGCGACGATTGCCGCCGGTGGAAGTGAATGGGCCTGCTCGCTGTAAGTCCCTAAACGAACCTCCTTGGCAAAGACAAAGTCCTGAATGGAGATTCTGTTAGATAGTATCTTCGTCCACTGACGCAGAACGTATCTTTTGACCTAATCGAATGAAAAAGAAAAAGAAAAGAAAAACAATCATGCTTAGGTCAAGCCATAAACTGATGTAACGATTGACTAAATAAGGACACGACAAGTATGAAGCAGCAATGGTGTTTATTTAAACGAGGGTTTAGGAAAGATTACCTCATCGATACTTTTACTTTCGAAGAAGAGCCTTAGAGACTGCTCCATGATTTTAGAGACAGCCCCACAAGTGTCCCTTCGTACAGTTTCGATACCCTTAGCGTCAAATGTTGGTGTCTTCTGATCGGGGCTCTCGTAACTGTAACCGACATAGCGTTTCTTCGTAAGCAAGAAACATGGGTAATAAACTTTTTCCATTTTTAAAGTGACTGGTTCAGGGTTCATTGCAGTGATCGATGATGCGATTTCTCGACCAATTTCAAACGCTTCCTTTACAGAACGCCCTTTAAGGAGTACAAACATACTGCAATGGAAAAGCAATGGACCTCAGAATCAGAGATAAAAATGTTAAAAAACAACAGCTACTATGGGATGATACTTTTTAAAGAAATATAACACATACATACCTATCAGTGTCACCATAAACAACTCTAGCTTTCCATTTATCATTCGTGTTTACGAAGGAGATAGCAGCTTCAAGTGTTCTGCGCCCGCACTGCACAATACTATCGGCGAGCTCAGCACAAGGCATTCGACCGCTAAAACCAGCAGCTGTATATCCATAAGTAACATTAGCGATCAGCTTTAACGCGAGCTGCCTAGAATTTAATATCCTGTGAAGAACAGTCTGAGATGAAGACAATCTTTCATTGCTTGTTTCACCATGATTCTAGTAGACAATATCTCTTCTAACAGTCTAGGTAATATCCCCTTCCTAACACTCGAAGGAACATAGACAACCCCATTAGGAGTAACAAGTAATCGATGTCTCAAATCATCCATGATCTTTCGGTCAAGTTCGTAAGGAGTGACAACGCCAAGAGTATCAGCCTTTGAGGGTGTAATATTTCCCAGGCAAGTGCAATAACAAAGGTTGTAACCTATGACCATAGAAGGGTAAAGTGACTGAAAATCAAGAACGACGACTGGGTCGGGATAAAATCCAGATTCAGGTTCCATAACTAGAGGCAAGCACTCCATTGCAGGCTGATTTGCTACTTGTTGATTTCCAGGTGAAATAGCAAGATACCTCTGCATATGTGCAAGACGCAGAAACATCGATTCGACACGAAACTGAGAGCCTCGGGATAGAACGGAGAAAAAGTCGATGCCGAACACACGTGCAAGCTCAGATGTTCGGTTCACCATATCAAGTTTGTTCATTATCTGCAAGTTCAGTTTTGCCCTCTCTAACGTATAATGAATAGATCGATGCCTTGCTCTTCCAGGCCCACTAGAAAACCATTCTCTCAGTACCTTCCAAGGGATGTATGGAACTTTTCGCCTCAAAACTGCCTCAGCTACAGATTCGATCGTGTACATATTGAGTCTAACTTCACTTCGCATCAGCCTCCACACATTAAGCACGATTCGGCCACCTACATGAACACCACTTGCATGTGTTCTTCCCCACTCGTCCTCAATTACCGTAGTTTCGATGCCTTCGACCGGTACAGATGCAGAAGCCATCTCTTTCACCAACTTTTCATCGGGTGTTTTTGAATCTTCAGAGGAAACTGCAACTTTAGGTGTCCTTGAGATGCTGTTGAGCAAACTAAGGCCAAGATAAGCAGCCCTTTCAGCTAAAAATCCAATCGAACCACTCTGAACATCCCAACCCATCACGACGTCTGGATCTGAAGAACAAATCAACTTAATGAAATGATCAAACATTTCTAATTCTTCTGTACATATAAATATCTTGCAACCCGACACAGCATCAAGGTTTTTTGATACATGATTGCCTTTGCAGCGCAGAAGCACATGTGTGTCGAGTACAGATTCGTCATCTTCCTGAAAAACCAGAACTATAATATTAACAGCATCAAAACGAGGGTCAGGCCTTAAGTCTCCTCTAGATTCCACCTGAACCTCAATGCTCAGCAGTGTTAGCTGTTGCCCTTGGCCGGTACTAGCTGGATCACGAAATCCAGTTTGACTCAATGGAGTTTGCCTAGTTCTTACTTCAGGACCAGAGATCTGAGACTTATCTTGGGAATAATCTCCAGCTGATTCATTTTTCTTAGTCTCCTTAAGAGGTTTAACTTCCACGTCAGAGCACCGTTCATTGCGCTCGGGTTGTTGGATCAAATCATTATGTTCATTGGATGGTGAAGCTGATTCTTGAGTAGGCTGGCTACTGAGTTCTCCTAAATTCTCGGATTCTACTTTATCAACTGAAGTAGCAAAGGATAGCCATTTATCAACAGATTCCCTAGATGGGGGTGGCAATGCAGGGGTAATCATAAATAAACATGACCCATCCTTCTGATAAATGACTGTTTCAGATGCAGTGTTTTCGCAAGACCTCACACTATGCCCGATTTTACCGCACTCGATTTCGTCCTTTTTTCGGAAGTTACTCACAGGAAATCTTCCATCATGAGTGAAGTCTCTGTCAACATTTGTCACCTTTTCTGGCAACAATGGAGCCTCACAACAGAGTTCATCAGTGCAATCAATCTTTGGTGGTCCTCTAAAACAGGGCATGACAATTACTTCCAAAGTTTTTTCATCCTTTGTTGCTTTTTCTGATGTGTCACATGTGTCTTGACACATTGAATCAACTTGACGAAGATTCTCAGGATTCTTCATCATCATGCAATCCTTCCTAAAGCTGGTAGATTCAACTTTATGATCCTCTATGCACGTTTCAAAAGTAGAACATATACTCGTTTCATCACATCTCGTCCCATCATTTTCAACTGGAGAGTTGTGTAACGCAGAAACAAAAGCTTTAGTGGGTGTAATATCATTCTCAGATATTGGATCAAAACCTTGATCTCTTTTCTCACATGGAACATCCAATTGTAATTCTGCTTTGTCATCTTCTTCTGGACTTCTACAACTAGTGAGTTCAGCTCGTTGAGATCTTTTTCTCCTCATCAAGTCTCTTGTAGAGAATTCGGCAATAGCAAGATCTTCCTCTCTGCAATTGACAGTATTCTTGTCACTATTAACAATATGCAGAGATATCCCTTCACTTCCTGCTGAATTTGCCGAACGCTTTTTCTTATTTCTGTATTGATCATAAGGCCTGACTTCATGACAATCAATCAAAGGATCCATAGACTTACCAGATAGGGGCAAAGGACCCCATCCAGGTTTTTCTTTCCTACGCTTAGTAACTGCATCTGAATCTAATCCAGGCAACTTACTAGATTCCTCGTGTAACAATGGGTCCCCATCAGAAGATTTCGAGCAGGGAGTTAACAACGGATCATCGTTAGAGCCATCAAGTTGAGGTATAATCTTAGTCAACGACGATTTGCAAGCAGACTGATTATTATGCTCAAAAGGAATATAGTTTCTCGCTTTTGACTCTTCTGAGGTTTGCAAGTCAACGGAATCGAGAATGTCTTGGCACTCCTTTTGAGACTCACTCTCGTAATCTACATTTGCTCTCTCAAGTACCTTGTTGATGTCTTTCGAAGGCAGTAATGGCTCAAAATGGTATCACGAGCAAGCTCGTCATCAGAATTAATATCTTCAGCAGCTTGAGACGAGGCAAGCCACTTTAAAAGCCTCAGGGCATCTTCATCATGTGCCTGGTGAGCAATGTTTGAGACAAAATATTATACTAATGAAGAGAGCGTCGTATGGTATAAAGTCACATGAGAGTCGTCGGGGAAAAAAAAGCCAAGAAACTAATCAAATAGAACATGGTGTATTACTTTTGCACTTGATGGTGACAAGCTTTCAGGTATTTGCAGTGCGACGGGTGCGCCAATCTCACTGTTCTCCAGCATACGAACATGCTGAAATGATGCATCTATTAGATTTCGGTGGTCAACCCCTGGAGTCAACAGCGAGACGCCTCCAGCAAAATCTTTCTCTTCAACAATCTTTTCCAAATCAACGCCATATGATAAAATACGTAAAACATCTCCTGGGCTCGGTTTCTTTGAATCGAGAGGCATGGCCTCAAATATTCCGCTCCTCTCATATTCTTCCTGAAACAGCGTAAGTCCCAGAAAAAAGAACATATCAGGTCCAATTACTATATCGCAGTGCATGCACGGTGAAATGTGTGAGGTTATAAAAACAAACCTTCCATATTGGTATTAAAGACTGAACCATTTTCACGTCGGACTCGGATTGTGAGAGATAATCAGTTGATATAAGTTTCTGGTTCATGATATCTGTGTGAGCAGACTTTACGAATTAGACAGAGTGCATAAACTGCATCTACTAGAGAAAACTTTGTAAGAAAAACACACCATCAACTATCGCATCTCCTTCCAGCTCACACGTGCTTTGGCGTCTAGAGAATGAATACTCTTGCTCTGATGAATGATATGAAGTGGGCCAAGACCAACCATCCGGTATTGTAGAAGACGTCCATATTGAGATATGTGTGCGTGAACTACCACTTGGATCTGCCTAGATGAAAAAAAATGAATACATTATATGCCATGAAACTGTTTACCAGTAAAGCTCTGAAGAGAAATATTGGAATGCTGACCTGTGGAATAGTCTGTTTCCGGTCTCGATTCACCATTGTATTTCATTTTTCCCTGAGAAAAAATATCTGGAACAGGAAGGCGAAACTTCACCTTCGAAATATGTAAATGTCCCATGCCATACAAATTGTAGTCAATCTGTAAGAATACAAATAATGACAACATTAATGATAGCTAGAAAAATGGGAATATTACATGCAGAGATATGCTTACCAAGAACTGAAGAAGAAACGGTATATGTGATTCATAAGGCTGTAATATCTTCTCGAGTACAGCACCTGCCTAAATAGATGACAAAAAACCGTGTATAATATTAGTAAAAACGCAAAATACATTGAATGCCTTTCATTGGTTGATATTATGCTAAGTATATAATAAAAGAATTCAACCATTTGTAACATTGCAAGGGAATAATAATCATGCGCTCGTGTGATTGGACTTAGAAAGAATCTAAAGTATTACAATCCAGTATATTCAACTCCAGTGTCAGGGAAACAACGATTTTCAGAAAGCATGAAATATTACCAGAAGAAGGTTAGAAGCTCGAGAAGTGTCCTGTGGATGATAGCTGATCCTTGTGTCAAGATACTTTTAAAGAAAGTAATTATTGAAGAACCAGAGAAAAAGGGATACTATGACACGATATCATCGATGCCTCATATATATGCATGGAGATCATTATAAATTCTTTCGCAAATTAGTTCGCTAATAAGTTAAGAGATGACAGACAAAACAATTAAAGGAAACTCATGCAGACAATGTAACATCACTTAAAGGACTGAGTCATTCGATACAAACTTTGGAACAGTATGAATATATCATAATTATCAGGCGCTAAGCCATTTTTCTATCGTTCATGTTTTACCATAGTCTTTAAGCTAGCCATAAACAGGCGCTAAGCCATTTTTCTATCAGTCATGTTTTACCGTAGTCTTTAAGCTAGCCATAAACATATGTAACTAATCAACTACAAGAAACGAGTCTCAGAGTTATCTTTTTCCAACTACATCATTGATTAGGGAAGAAAACAAGACGAAAAAAGGTCAATCATGAGGATACAAATAAATCTTCATGAATAGCTCCTCTGAAGAATGATAGCCATAAAACTTCTTCGCATGGACAAGATCACAACCATGGATATGCTGGCGTTTTGAACCAGCATTACCTTTGAACTATTGGAAGTCAAAATACAACTGTGAGAGAATGCTACTAGTATACAGTAGGTACGGTCTGATTCTGATTGTCATACCTTGAGGGACTTCTCAAGAGCGAGACAAATGGTTTGTTTTAACGATTCCGCTGAACAACAAATGGAAAAAGAAACAGCATGCAATCAATGCAGAATAAATTATGTTGAACGTTAGCTAGTCACGGATATCCCCAAAAGGAAAAAGTAAGTCACGTCTATTATCAAACTCCAAAACTTAGCTGTATGCATACAACAATGGCAGCACGAATATACCTTCATCATCTTTTATGGGGCCAAGATCGGCGCAGGGAATGTAAAGATAAGGCAAAACCTGCAATAACATAAGTATATTCATCAAATCACGTCCTTATTGTAAAAAACCTTACACCAGTGCTCGCCAAGTGAAGCTACGAATAAAATGCATGTGCCAATCATGTTTTCCGCAACTCTTCTCTACCTCAATAACAGCTTACATTTTATCTATGAAAACCAAGAACTAAGGACGGCATGAGAGGAAATAATCAACAACTGGATAAATTCAATAATTATGTAAACATTATCACCTTTACATCTCATCAACTCCAGTGAGTGAAACATCGCATCGAATACAAACTATGGAAGCTAAAATTTGCATTTCTTTCTTATTGGGGAATATCAATCAAATGCAATAGGAAACTGAGAATAGTTCCATCATGTCTTATGACAAACAGAAAAAACTTAAGAAATGCAATCTAATTACCACGCCTATATATTACGACCACGTTAACTACATCCCAAATGAGTTTCTGCATCAAACTACATTTCCTACAGTACTTTTGCCTAAGAATATTTCAGAAAGGACAATTTGAGTACTGTCTCATCACGTAATCATAGAAATTTTAGAGCAAAAACACAAATTGCTTTAGGAAACAGAAACATCATAGGAATAGAATGAGAAACATTATCAAACTGTAAAAGATCAGAAAATAAAATAGCATACTCGATGAACGTGCAAACAAGTCTTTTGACCGGCAGGTGTCGAACCGTATATCCTTATGACGGGAACTTGGTGCACTTTCCCACCTGATGAAGCAAATTAATCAAATTGGTATGAGAAGAGCTTACAGAATCGAGCAATAGGAACGCATGTCGAATGGTAGGGATGAAATGAGTGTACTCACCATGGAAATTACTGTAACAAAAATCGAGGCCAGGGATAGGAGGGTTTGTGTAATAGTCGATCGACACAATTCTGATGCTAAACACGTCCCTCTCGCCATCGCCCATCCTCTCTTCCTCTAAACTTCTCAATAAAAAAGATACTATTTCTGTTTCTTCCTTCCTTTCTCCTCCTTTTCTGTTTTCTGGGGTTTTGAAACAGGAAAGTTACGAAAAAAAGTCGATTACGCTTTGTAGAGCTGAACTGCGCTGCTGCATCAGAGGTGAGCGAAGGGGAGGGACTTGCATTGCAAGGAAGAAGCGTGTCGTTTACTGTACCACGAATTAATAAGTACTGTACTACAACATCATTTATATAAAACTAATAATGTAAGAATCGTTTTGCATTTATAAATGGTATATTGTATGTATGTCTCTACACTTAAATACCCAAAAATCATAAAAGAAAATATCAATTCAATTCTCTTTAGATAAATTTTATGTATAGATAACTAGTAGAATAAAAGACTGACACATAGATACCCGCTGGCTTGAAATACAATCATCGTTTGCGTATTTTTATATGTAAACTACGTACCCACATCACTGTTTGTTTTGTATATCACTCCTAAATATGATATGTGATATCTCCGTAAGCATTACGTATCTTTTTTAAATAATTAGTTACCACGAGACGTTTTGTATATGATGTACTTTGAATCAATCCGGTACCTATATGTATTTTTATTCTATATTTACCTATATTATTCTGTATTTTTATTCTATATTCAGCCCACAATACCTTCTCCATAATATTTCAAGGAAAAGAGAGAACACCAAAGTCATCCTAAACTTGTCATGAAAACCCAGCTCTTTCAAGTGCATAATCATCATTAATACAACAAATCTCTTTGATCTGCTTATCTAACTGAACCAAGACACCATAAATAACTTCCCTATAAGGATGCAAGAAATCACCAGCAACAAAACACATTGCTCAAACCGCCCACTTCAATCCAACTACACCCCGCCGTCTTCTTCATCTCCCTCGCCTTCATCAACCTCCTCGTTTCGCCTACCTCATCCCAATTACCACCTTCGGCGTACAAATTAGATAGAACGACAAAATTCCCAATATCGTAACCCTCAGACTTCAAAACCCTTTCTCCTACAATGTATCCCATCTCCACCTCATGATGTGCCTTGCATGCGCCGAGCAGTGCCCCCCACACGTTAGCATTTGCCCTAACGGGCATTCGAGCGATGAACTCAAGCCCTTCTCTTATTCGCCCGCCTCGGCCCAACAGGTCCACTACGCAAGCGTAGTGCTCCATGCTCGGTTTTATACGAAGGTGCTTTAATCTGCCCAAGGAATGGAAAATGGATAGTCCCTCTTCGATGAGCCCAGCGTGCCTGCAAGCAGATAGGACGGTGGTTATTACAACTTCGTCTGGCTCTACGCTGTTTTCTAGCATGTGTTCGAAGATGGCTATGGCTTCTTTCCCCATTCCATGCATTGCGAATCCTCCGATCATCGCTGTGAAGACGACGAGATCTCTTCGAAGGGTCGAGTTGAAGATTTTTGGGCGCTGCTTATGCTCCCACACCTCGAGTATGCGTCCAATATAGCAGCTTTTAAATGAGAATCTTCGAAGTGATGCCTTACAACGTAAGCATGACACTGTCTCAGCCGTTGGATTGAGGCAGTTTGGGCGCATATTGGAAGGATGCTTATCACTGTCGTTGGGTCGGGCTTTACATGGCGTTGAAGCTCGTGGAATACGCTGAGTGCCTCGTCTGGGCGTTCGTTTAGGACGAAGCCTCGCACCATTAGGTTCCAAGAAGTGAGATCCTTTGCGGGCATTGTCTGAAATATCGCATTGGCATCAAGGCAGTTGCCCGAGTTCAGATATCCAGAGATCATCGAGTTGCAGGTGACCACGTTCCTCTTTTCAGACAAGTTTCGAAAATTTTCGAGGCACAGCCCATTTTCCCGCACTTGGCGTAGGCGTCGAGCAGTGCGTTTCCCAACGTGGGCTCGCTTTGGCTGAGCAAAACGTTCGATTTCAGCGAAAGTGCGTGGACCTCCTTGAGGTTTCTTGTCCTGGAAAACGCAGCGCAGAACTGAACCACGGTCAAGATGGTGACTGCATCGGGCTTTATTGATGTGTCCATCAGCAGAGAAGATAAGGTATCGACGAACTCCTTTTCGAGCACATTTACTGAGAGCGCGTCGAGCATTGTGTTCCAAGATATGACGTCTTTTCGGGCGATGAGCGAAAAAGAGTTGAATGCAGCTTCGATGGAGCCACATTTTGAATAGAGGTTTATCAGGGCATTACCTACTGATGTGCTCTCATGTAGGGTAGGGTTTCGAACAACGTAGCCATGAATCTCTTTACCGATTCGTAGGTCACACAGCTCCGTACAAACAGGAAGTATGCTCACAATAGAAACAGAATCAGGTCTCAACACTGACGTACGAATCGATTCACGAAAGGCCTCCAATGCTTTAATCTGCTCGCCTTGCGACGCATAGCCAGCAATAACCGAATTCCAAGAAACCATGTCCTTAACTTTCATGCTCCTAAACAGCGACTCTGATTCTCTTACACACCCTATTCTTGAATAGAAGCTTAAAAGTGAGTTAACGACCATTATATTCCCATCAAACTCGCCCCGTCTCAGCACATAACCATGTATCTCTTTCCCAAACTTATAGCCAGCCACGGCACCCAAACAAGCAGAGATAGGCACAACACTCATGAGAGTAACATAATTAGGCACAAAGGCCCTTCAATCATTCCACGAAACAATGAGAACACATCCTCCAGGAGCTTATTCTCCACAAAACCTGCAATCATCGCATTATATGAGACGACATCCTTATCAGCTATGCCACAAAAAACATCATACGCATTATAAACGAGCCCAGTCTTTGCATACATGGACACTAAAGCATTCCCTACCAGAGCCTGTGATTCGATCCCGGCCTTTATCGCAAAACCGTGCACGCTTTTACCCGCATAATAACTACCCAAGCGTGTAATCACGGGCAGCACTATAGCGAGCGTAACAGAGCTAGGCCTTGTGTCGTGATAGCCAAGAAGCTCGTTAAACAGCCCCACAGCATCATGATCGCGATATTTCGAACAGGAAAAGCCCGATAAGAGGATGTTCCAGGTGACAGTATCACGAAGGGGCATTTCATCGAACAGTTGGCGGCAGTCGCTAAGAGCATGACACTTGGCATACAAGTTGAGCAGAGACTTTGAGACGAGGAGGCAAGAATCGTGGCCTTGTTTGATGACATGGGCGTGCAGAGATTTCCCAGGGAAGATGTTGGATTTAGCGGCGCACGATTTGATGAAATGGGCCAAGAGTTCATGGGCAGTGGATACTGAAGCTGGTAGAAGACCATTGGACCTTTGAAGTAGCGACGAAAGAGCCTCAATCATCTCAAGGAAATGGAAGATATATCATTTCATCATTCATTAAAAATGGAGATCGAACATCATTGATGATACTTAATTAGGCAAATTGTCTGCACGTGGAATAATGGAAACTCTCACTTTGTGACACATTGACACCTACGTTGTCCGTTGGCGTGAGAGAGAGAGAGAGAGACTAAGGATTGAATCAATAAATGCTCGATTTTGTCCTCGCCGGGACAACCTCAAAGGATGACGTTTGCTGCTTTATCTTCAAACCTCTTTACCATTCCTTAAAAGTTGCTCTCTCCACAATAAGAAGAAACGCCATATTTGTGTTCTTGTGTGCTGTAGTAAATGGGTGAGGCCATAGGGAAGAGGGTTTTGGACAAAGATTGGTTGGCGGCGAGATCGACGGAGGTCGAGCTCACCGGCGTTCAGCTCACCACCACGGATCCGCCGAATAGTCCGCCGTGGATGCCAGCTGTCGTGCCCGGAACGTAATTTTGACTAATATGCCCTTCTCTCGCTCTCTATCTCGCTCTTTCCGCCGTCTTCGTTTGGTATTTCCGTTGTATGATTCTTACCATAAACCTTTGTTCTTTCATTTAGTGTTCTTGCAACTCTCGTGAAGAACAAGCAAGTGCCCGACCCTTTTTATGGGCTGCAAAACGAAGCAATTCTGGACATTGCTGACTCGGGGAGAGATTATTACACTTTCTGGTTCTTCACCACATTCGAGCTGAAACTGGTAATATTGCTCATTCGAACCAAAATTGATGCCCATGTGTTGCCTTCTTTCTTTGAGGAATAATATAGTTAATCTTGTAAATGGAATTGCAGTCATCAAATCAGCACGTGGACCTGAATTTCCGTGCTATAAACTACTCAGCCGAAGTCTATTTGAATGGGCACAAAGAGGTCCTACCTAAGGGGATGTTCCGAAGACATTCAATCGATGTTACGGATATTGTAAATTCAAATGGTAAGAATCTGCTAGCTGTTCTTGTCTACCCACCTGATCATCCTGGTGCAATCCCTCCTCAAGGAGGTCAAGGTGGAGATCATGAGGTATCTAAGTTTTGAATGATCTTTACGTAAATGAAAAGAAAAAAGAAAAAAAGAGGCACTGCTTTACCATGATTAAAGAGTTCTTCTGTTGAAATGCTAGATTGGGAAAGATGTTGCAGCCCAGTATGTTGAGGGTTGGGATTGGATGACTCCTATAAGGTAATCTTTACTTGATGAAGTTAATATGTGTGTATGTATATGCTTTGAAGGGGTAAATCAGACATCAGAGCTTAACACTGTTTCGTCCTTTGTCTTCTTAGGGATAGGAACACTGGCATATGGGATGAGGTTTCTCTCGATGTTACTGGCGTAAGATATAAACTTCTTTATCACAGCATATTTGGTTGGAGAGTTTGTTGATTATTAAAGGACTGTTCTTCTGATCATTGCAGCCTGTTAAGATAGTTGACCCTCACTTAGTCTCGTCGTTTTTCGACAACTATGAGAGGTCGTATCTTCATACAACCTTGGAATTAGTCAATAAGAGCAAGTGGGATGCTAATTGTTCCTTGAATGTTCAAGTGGGAACTGAACTCGAAGGGTTCGAACATATCCAGGCTGAAAGTGTCTCAGTACCAGCTGGTTCGAGTATTCAATATACATTGCCTGAGGCAAGTTTTTAAATTTCTTACAACAAAGTTTTCTGATCTATCTTTTGTTTTTATGCACTCTCTTTATTACAAATCACTGCATGATCTGAGAAATGCACCATGTTTTTCCCTGCAGCAATTCTTCTACAAGCCAAATCTATGGTGGCCTAATGGCATGGGAAAGCAATCTCTTTACAGCGTCGAAATAGCTGTGAACGTTGAAGGCCATGGCGACTCGGATTCATGGAACCAGCAATTTGGTTTTCGCAAGATCGAGAGCTATATAGATAGCAAAACAGGTGGAAGGTACGTATATATGTATATGTATATATATTGTGGTTCTTTTTATTAAGTATGAGATTCACTACTATTTCTCATTCAGGCTTTTCAAGGTCAACGGAGAGCCATATTCATCCGCGGAGGCAACTGGATATTGTCGGACGGATTGTTAAGGTTGTCAGATAAACGCTACCAAACAGATATTAAATTCCACGCCGACATGAACTTCAACATGATCCGTTGTTGGGGCGGAGGAATTGCCGAAAGGCCCGAGTTCTACCGTTATTGCGACATTTATGGTCTTCTGGTGAGCTCTCTCTCTCTCTCTCTCTCTCTCTCTCTCTCTCTCTCTCTCTCTCTCTCTCTCTCTCTCTCTCTCTCTCTCTCTCTCTCTCTCTCTCTCTCTCTCTCTCTCTCTCTCTCTCTCTCTCTCTCTCTCTCTCTCTCGCTCGCTCTCTGTACGTACAGACAATTAATGATCATTCGAGCGTAATAATCCTTAGGTTTGGCAAGAATTTTGGATAACAGGAGACGTCGACGGGCGGGGCGATCCAGTCTCGAACCCAAACGGGCCCTTAGACCACGACCTATTCATGCTATGCGCTAGAGACACCGTAAA
The DNA here is from genome assembly GCA_027422505.1 of Craterostigma plantagineum. Taxonomy (NCBI): domain Eukaryota; kingdom Viridiplantae; phylum Streptophyta; class Magnoliopsida; order Lamiales; family Linderniaceae; genus Craterostigma; species Craterostigma plantagineum. The sequence goes on from JAPQWV010001723.1 coordinate 59,504, forward strand.
ACTCCTAAGAAACCATCCGAGCCTCGCCCTTTGGGTCGGGGGAAACGAGCAAATCCCGCCCGAGGATATCAACACCGCTCTAAAAACCGATCTTCGACTCCACCCTTACTTCGAAAACACCGTAAAGGATATTTCCCTTACTTTGAAGGACCCGAGCACGTACCTCGACGGTACGCGCTTGTACGTTCAGGGTTCGATGTGGGATGGTTTCGCTGACGGGAAAGGAGATTTTACCGACGGCCCATACGAGATCCAAATCCCGAGGACTTTTTCAAGGACTCGTTTTATAAGTACGGTTTCAATCCCGAGGTTGGCTCGGTCGGCGTGCCTCTGGCCGACACGATTCGAGCAACGATGCCACGCGAGGGATGGGACGTGCCTTTGTTTAGGCCGACCGACGATGGTTATGTTGAAGAAGTGCCGAACCCTACTTGGGACTATCACAAGTACATACCGTATTCGAAGCCTGGCTCGGTTCATGATCAGATATTGCTTTATGGGACGCCCAAGGATCTCGACGACTTCTGTCTTAAGGTTTTATCTTTTCTCTTCTTTTATTTTTTTTCAGACGAAAGTTTTGTTTACACCGAGAATTTATATGGGGCTAAAGAGCACAAAGGTCCCTCTGTAACATTCGACCGTCCGTGAAGAGAGAAACGAACAACACAAACCCGAAAAAAAAAAAGATTAGAAATCTGAACAAATAGGTTCAGATACGCAAATTTGTGTTTTTCTGTTTTTGAGTAACGTTGGGAACCCCACGAGAGATGAGTAAACCCACGTCCATTGTAATAGCCTGCATGTCACAGTGAGAGGTAAGCCACCCTAGGCAAGCCCTGGATGACAGGCTCATGTGAGATCATAAAGTGTTGTAGGCCAATGTTGTGTAAATTCTTATTTCATGATTGGGATGAGATCATGAGAAACGAACCCAAGAGCCTTCTCTCGGGAGAAAGAATGGTTTTACACTAAACCAATCCATTATTTGAAGAACTGTATGTTATAAGGGCAGGCTCATGTGAAATCAGAGGGATATACATGAGTTAGCCTTAACAAACTCCTAGAGTGTTATAGGCAAATGTTGGGTCAATTCTTGTTTCACAATAGATAAGAATCGAACCCAAGACCCTTCTCTTGGGCGAAAGGATGGCTTTCACTAAACCAACCCACCCATCATCCACGCAAACTGTGTTCGTTTATTTAAGATCTGAATGTTTTTTCTGTTCTTACGCTGAATAGGAAAGAAATACTCTGTTTCAGGCTCAGCTGGTTAATTACATTCAATACAGAGCTCTATTAGAGGGATGGACGTCGCGAATGTGGACAAAGTACACGGGCGTTCTGATATGGAAGACTCAGAACCCTTGGACTGGCCTTAGGGGTCAGTTCTACGATCATCTCCACGAGCAAACCGCTGGCTTCTATGGCTGTCGATGCGCTGCTGAACCCATTCATGTGCAGCTAAATCTCGCAACCTATGTCATAGAGGTAAAAGAAAAGCTCTATCTACACTCCCTCGAATACAACGGTGGATTGATAGTTAGTGCCCATGTGTTTTTATTACATGTAGGTGGTGAATACCACTTCAGACGAGCTCTCCGATGTGGCCATAGAAGTCTCGGTTTGGGACCTCGAAGGTTCATGCGTGTACTACGAAGTCCTCGACAAGCTCACCATCGCACGTAAGAAAACGGTCTCTACTACAGAGATGAAGTATCCCAAGTCCAAAGATGCCAAGCCTGTCTACTTTCTCCTCCTCAAACTCTACAAAGTCTCAGACAATGAGATACTTTCCAGAAACTTCTATTGGCTGTACCTTCCCGCGGCGATTACAAGCTCCTCGAGCCCTACAGAACCCGCAAAGTTCCCCTCAAAGTCACCTCCGTGGCTTTCGTAAACGGGTCCCACTACAGAATCAGGTTTCACTTGGAGAATACTTCGGAGAATGCTTCTGGTAAAGGAAAGGAGGGTAGAGCTTTCTTATGAAGATGGCTCGGTTATTTATGGGAGGTGATGATGATGATAGGGGTGTTCGAGTTACTGAGATCGATGGGAATGAAACTGGGGTGGCTTTTTTCCTTCGTCTCTCAGTTCACGTGGGTAAGAAAAATGGCGAAGGAGATGATGATAGAGTATTGCCTGTTCATTACTCAGAGAATTACTTCTCACTTGTGCCTGGGGAGGTTAGGACAGTTACCTTAGAGTTTGAGGCTCCTAAGGGTGGTGGTGATAAGCCTATAGTTGTGCTTCAAGGTTGGAACTACGGAGATGGGCATGTTGTTTTCTAGGTAGTTTGCCTTTGTGTTGTATGCAAATGTAATAATGAGAGCTTCTTTGGGACGATGTAAGCTATGTACAATTAATAAAGCTCTCTTGTTAGACCAATCAAAAAACGCATTCTCAAACTCAAAATGAAGTAAGTCTTCTCCAACCGAGAAATCAATTCTCAAATTCATGTAATTTACAACTTTACAGATTAGACCATACTATTAGTTTAAATTCGATTGAAAATATAATTTCACAAAATTAGTAATAGCGTCAATATTTTTTCATATAAAAAACATGATAAGGGAGTCCTTTATATATTTTATTTATTTATTTTTTTTACTGGGGTACTTTAATAAGAAAAAAAGGTACATACGGTAATGTTTAAAGCATCAAACACATATTTTGGGATATCTAATTTCCGAACGCATATATGTGTTTAAATAGGAGAGTAGATGAAAACGCATTGAACTTGGTGTACGGTTGGAGAACTTTTGATATTTATTTTGAGTTTTGTATAATTGAAAATGTTCTTAGAAGCGAGAGTGAGCTATATTTTTCAGTTATTCGTGTTTATGGGCCTTGGGCTTGTCAAGATCTTTAAAATACGGCCCCATTTCGGCCCATTAAATCGAATTTTATCCGTTACTGTGGAGCGCCTTGCGGATATGTCTCTTAAATTCAAATTCGTTTCAAGAGAAGGAAATCCCTTTTCGACCGTTTAACCTCTCTCACTCTCTCTTATCGATCTATATCTCTCTTCATCTCGCGTACTTGAGCTCTGAATTCTGAACGCGTCTGCACTTTGCGTCCGATTTTGAAGTCACAGGAGTTGATATCGGCGGAAATATGGATGGTACGCACTGTATGATATCATTTGATTTGTTTTGCGTGGTAGTGTTAGGTCTTTGTGTTGCTTAGCGCGTGAGATGTGGCGATGCAGATCTAACGCTCAACAGCTTGTGTGTCGATTTTGAAAATGCGGTTTGTCTGTCTTCTCCAATTCCTGGTTAGTGGTCTCGGAAACCCTGATTTCTTTGTCGGGACAGGCTTTATATGCGCGCTGATGTGTCGAGGTTGATTTAATTTCGTTTACTTGTTTAATTCTGATGCAGTTCAAACCCCAGAGACTCGAGAGGAAGACCCTGGTTTGTGTCTGACTAACTTCTTGTCAATTCTTTACTTTCAGTTTGTCAATTAATTAAGGATGTTTGGAAATCGTAAACTTATGCTGATTGGGAAGTTATGTGTTGTACGGGGAACATTGCATTCCACTCTGTTGACTTTCTGAATGGCATTTTTTAATCAAGAATATAGTAGTACCTTACAAGTCTTGGGTCCAAGTCATGAATCCTTTAGCAGCGGGATTAGGCCTGATCATGTCATTTATGGAGTTTGAAATGTTACCTTATCTGAAAGCTGCAAGGACTTCTGTTGTTGGTTTGATTCTGAAAGCTGCAGTCAATTGTGGGATATCAATTTTTATTAGTCTTTGGATTCTTGATTATCTTGATTTTGGCACTATACTCAGGACAATTTGAAGAATCTAATAATCTATCAAACATGAGTGGTACCTCTCATGATTCCCAAGAAACACGCTCTTGTCAGGATCAAATGCTTCCACTTTTTCAGAAACTTGAAGATCTCTCCGAGAAAGTAAAGGTCGGTCTCATTCATGTGAAAGATTTATGTATTTATACTGTTTCTTTTCTACATTCTTTGATTATGAGTTGTTTTTACCTTCAGATTATTAGGAAGGAATACACTCTTCTCTGTGACGAAGTGAAGGGGATGACTGCGGATTCTTTGCTTGGTTTGGAAGCTTGCAACGATCTCGAGAATCTTGGTATGTTTTCATTAATTATCTCTCACGTCATTTTGATATTTGCTGATCATATTGTTTAGCTATGTTTTGTCTTTCAATTCTCAGGTAAAGAGCACGAACTTCTGAAAACTAAGTATCATGAAGAGCTGGATCTGTTGAGAAAGAAGTATGTTGAAGAATGCTTACAGAGAAAGAAACTCTTCAATGAAGTGATTGAGCTGAAAGGAAATATTAGAGTGTTTTGCCGGTGCAGGCCACTGAAACAAGATGAGATAGCAAATGGAGTTTCATCAGTGGTTGATTTTAATTCATTTCAGGATAATGAATTACAGATTGTTTGCTCAGATAATTCTAGAAAGCAGTTCAAGTTTGACCATATTTTTAAACCAGATGATAACCAAGGTAAAGTATAAACAGAGGCTGCATCACATTTGTCCAGACATCCACCATGACAATTTTTTTAGCTTTTTGTAGAATCAGTAATTTGATTGCATTTTTGAATTGCAGAAGCTGTATTTTCTCAAACACTGCCTCTAGTAACCTCTGTCTTAGATGGTTACAACGTATGCATATTTGCTTACGGACAAACTGGTACGGGAAAAACGTATACGATGGAAGGAACACCAGACAGCAGAGGAGTAAACTACAGGACTCTCGAGGAGCTCTTCAGAATGTCCAGTGAGAGGAGAAGCATCATGAAATATGACCTGTGCGTGAGCATGTTAGAAGTTTATAATGAAAAAATAAGAGATCTCCTCGGTGAGAACTCCAATGAACATCAGAAGAAGTAAGTTTTCTCCTATACCTTTATATTCTTTCATTCTTTGAGTCTACAATCTTCTTAAAGATAGTGTTCTACTCTTTAAATATTTCTTGAGTGATGGACATAAAAGGAATGAATGGATTATGAAGGAAAATGCATACTCTGAAGAAACATCGATAAACTTACAAGACCATTTAGTAGAACAAATGATCCTGCTTTAACTAGATTCCAACTTCAGGTTAGAGATCAAACAGTCAGCTGAGGGTACTCAAGAAGTCCCTGGTCTAGTTGAAGCCCCTGTCCATGGTATTGATGAAGTTTGGGACCTGCTGAGGTTAGGAAGCCAAGTGAGATCTGTTGGCTCAACTAATGCTAATGAGCTTAGCAGCCGTTCTCACTGGTATTAATCTCATTCTGCTCGTTGTGATGCTGCTTCTTATATTAATCAGCTGTGTTTTTATTCGATATGCATTTCAATCTAATCTTTTCTCTTTTTTTTTCTTAAAATTGTAAAAATCATCAAGCTTGTTGAGGGTGACTGTTGTGGGAGAAAATATAGTTAATGGTGTAAGGACAAGAAGCCACTTGTGGATGGTTGATCTGGCCGGAAGTGAGCGTCTTGGTAAGATTGAAGTTGAAGGCGACCGTTTGAAGGAATCCCAATTCATAAACAAATCTTTATCTGCTTTGGGGGACGTCATATCTGCTCTTGCCTCTAAAACACCGCATATCCCTTACAGGCATGTTATTTGTCTTCTCCATATGATTGATACTATATATTTATAACTTAGTGACTGATAAGTATATCTATTATGGCCAAACAGGAACTCAAAACTCACGCATCTGCTGCAAAGTTCTCTTGGTAAGTTTGTCACTTCAATCTTTTGCAATCTAGTTGTGGCACAAGCCATTTTCAATCTTTTATTTTGATGTTGTTGTAGACGTGATTCTTCTGAGGTGATTTAGTCACCTAACCTCTCCTGATGAAATTACAAAATAAAGCAAGAGATATAGTGATGAAACTTGGTTGTCTTTTCCGTAGCTTTCTTATCTTTAATATCACGGGTGCACAATTGGTGCAGGGGTGATTGTAAGACCCTAATGTTCGTCCAGATAAGCCCCAGCTCAACTGATTTAGGAGAAACTATTTGCTCCTTGAATTTTGCAAGTCGTGTCCGAGGAGTTGAACACGGGCCTGCTCGCAGACAAGCAGATCACACTGAGCTTTTCAAATACAAGCAGCTTGTATGAAGCCTCTGAACTCCAACCATTTTCATTTAATAGTGTATGCACGACAACCTTTTTTGTTCATATTCACCTTTGTTTACAGGCAGAAAAGACGAAACATGACGAAAAAGAAATGAACAAGTTGCAAGAAAGTTTGCAGTCATCTCAGCGACAGCTTGCAGCTAGAGAACATATATGCCAAAGTCTTCGAGAGAAGGTAAAACATACATTCATCTTTTCTTGTTTGTGTTATGGAGAACTGCAACTATATTCTTTCGTTAAATCAACTGTAGTCGGTTGAAATATAGTCGACTACTAGTTGTACATGTTCCATGGGTACAAACAAGGCAGCGCAATTTGTTCTGCATTACTTGAAAGTTTTTGATTGACTTAACTATGTAGGAACTGTTTCCTAAATATTATCAGTTAACATTTCGGCAAGTTTAGTTGCACAGCATATACCATTCCCTTGTCTTTCATTTTGGTTCATATTTCATAGATTCTATTGGACACATTGTACAGGTACGAGATCTCGAAAACCAACTAGCAGAGGAAAGGAAAACGCGGTTAAAACAAGAATCTCGAGCATTGGCCACGACAACTTCTGCACAATCCTCATCTTCACTATCTGCACTAGCAGCAGAAAAGAAACCACCGCTCGCTCCATCATGGCTAAGACCGCCGCTCAGACGAATCTCGAACCTCATGCCTATCCAGAGCATAGCACCTGCAAACAGAAGAAAACCGTCGTTCCTCCCCGTCTTACACGAAGAGAAGGAGAACAACAATAATTCATCAACAACGGAGTTCAACAAGAACAATCCAAAGCCGCCTGCCTTGAGAGCACGGAGGGGCTCCATAGCCATTAGACCTCCTCCCCAAACAGCATCAGCGAAGAAGGTTCTTCAGCCCCGAAGAAGGGCCTCCATCGCAACTCTACGCTTCGATACTTTCAGCTCTAAAATTCCAGCCCCGCCTCATAATAGCTGTATCACTAGACCAAACTCCTCAACTGCTGCTAATGTTTCGAGCTCCATCGCGAGATCGAAGCGCGACCGCGTCATGGGCAGGCAATCTTTCGTGTGGGACCCGCAAAGGGTGTGGAGAACCTCGAGAATATCGTCTCCTCTGCCACAGTTCAGAGCAGAAGCTTCTTCTTCGGTCTCGAACGTAGAAGTGGCTGCAACGCCCATTGGACGTCAAATTAGCAGCAGTAAGTTTAAAGGAAGCCCTCCTTCAGTGGCTGGTTCGTGGAGGCCGAAGCATCCCACTGTGATTGCTTTGCAGAAGAAGCAACTTGTTTGGAGCCCTTTGAAGTTCAAAGGTATGAAGAGAAACAGGAAATCGATGGTTTCCTAAGAGTTATTTTGTTTGTTTGTGAGTGCATAATATTGTACTACTGTGTGTCTATTATTCATTTGAGCTATTATGGGATTTACTGCGTTTTTTCCATGCTAAAAACCTGCTGATGTACTCCGAAGAGATTTGTTTCTACTTTCTAAGTTTCAAATTATGTGTTTTTCAGTAGCATTCTCATTGTGCAGTTAATCATCATGTGTTTATGGGGTTCCACTCTCAAACCTTAAATTAGTCACAACTATTCTAAATATCATATGTCGGACTTGGTTTTGCTATTCAATAAATCATAGTCCCTACAAAATTTACATGCTTCTTATAATTATTACGAAGTATATCATCCTCTTGAATCTGTATTATGCTTTTATTACAAAACCATCCACAAACATCAATCTTATTCCTTGCTAAAAGTATCCTCAAAGATCAATCTTAACCCTTACTACCAAAGTATCCTACAATGTTTCAAATAATCTGTGATAATCTCTGTGCTGCTGTGGACATTGAGGAGTATCTGCAACAGCAGAAAAGAATAGAGAACAACATAAAGGTCTATATATTACACAGCGTGATGAGTACATCTTCAATCTCCAAGACGAAGGAATTTACAAGACAAAAGCTGTCGGGCATCGTTTTAGACCACCACTTATATACTTCATTACACGCTGATCATCGTTTTCTGTACGATAAATTTTCTGCTCTTTAATGGGGACATCAATCTATTAACCACCCTCGAAGGCGACATTGATCTCCTTAGCTTCGAAGCAGCCAATATAGGCACAACCTTTGGCGAATTCTTACACGCCCGAGACGGCGAACTATGAAAAGTTGGGCTCTTAACTTTCATGTGAAACGCCACCGATCGATGATTGGTAGACTTCATCAAGAATTTACTTGGTGTCATCATCATCACTGGTCCCTCACTGCTCTGTACTAATTTTCTGCTCTTCAATGGCGACATCAATCTGTTAGCGAGCCTCGAAGGTGACATTGATCTCCTTAGCTTTGCAGCTGTCGTTATTACAGCAACCTTTGGTGATTTCTTACAGGCCCGAGTAGGAGACACAGAAAGATTCGGGCTTTTGATTCTCACTAGAGGAGGAGGAGGAGACTTGATCAAGAACTTATGTGGTGTAGTGATCTGCCCTTTTCTTGAAATAACTGGTGACTTAGTCTTGGAAAAAACCTTTGATGCTGCGATTTCGGCGGCGATGAATGAAATAATGGGTTGGGAAATAACACGGTTTTTTTAACCCACGGCCTATTTCTCGGAGAGACCCGATTAACTATGTACCTGCAATTTTCTTTGCCACACTCTTTCTGCCCAGGCGAAGATACCTTAAAGTTTATCCTAGATTTTGCTCTCTGAAGGCTCGATGCATCGTTTTCTGATCTTATCGTCTGAAGCGCGGCCCTTTTCTTCTCTCTTTTCCTCCGTGCTTGGAGATTGGAGTTAGTTTCAAGATTCGATTTTTGCTTTCTTCGTTCTGTTACTGGCGTTTTGGGATCGTCTAACGATGATGATTTAATACTACTAACATCGGTAGCTTTGGACACTGCTGTGGCTACATTTCTTGCAGCTCGACTTGCTTGTACGATCTCTTCCAGCGTTTCACCTAAGATCATCGCAGGCAAAGAGATTCGGCGCCATTCCTCTGTATTATTCAAACCACCCAAATTATGTAAGGATTGAGGCAAAACATTACATCTGATAGAAACAGAGGACGATTTCAAGTACCTGTAATTGCCGGAAACTTCCATTCGGAGATTTTCGAGAATGGCGTTTCTCGTCCTACGAAATCAGAGATGACAGATAACATTATGAGAACTTAAAGAAAGAACACATGTCAAAATTGGGATTATCTTACATGCGTCGAATAGAATATAGATTAGATCATCATCACTGCTTCAGTATGCTAGGAAAAAGACGAGAAAAGTACCTCAAATCGACGATAGGCAGAGGTTTTGTACCACTACTACTCTCACTGTGTACTGAAGCTCTTGCAACCTAGCCACGCATTTATCCACCTGAAAAGCAGACGATTGATTCCTATGTTTGTTCCAAATGGGTAATGAAATCATTGTGTGAATCAATAATGTTTTGCCCACCTTCTTCACTGTTTCTCTGACAAGTGTGGGATTGAGAGGAGGTATCATCACCACGTGCTGTTGTTGTCTCCTGGATACCATCTTGTTCTCAGACACCACCAAGAATGAAACAGAAATTGTGGGTTTATTTATTATTGTTTTTTATTTTTAGGATTTCATCATATCTGTCTAAATAAGTGAGATTGGAGATGATTGACGATGGCCTACGCCTTGACCTTTTTTGTGTAACGGATAGATTTGAAAGAAAGTGTGCTGCATTTCATATTGCCAACCCAACGGTCTACCGAATTAAATATTAATATACACTATATACTATGAACGCAATTTTAGTTATTTAATGTAGGCAAATCGTATATACTATATTCTTTTTTCTTTTTTCTTTTTCATCCGAGTTATCCCCACACAATCTGGAAATGTAATACGTTCCAAATTCACCCTACAACGATAGTTATGGGATAACCACCCATAAGACTTCTAAAGAAACTGTGGGAGGGAGAATTCGATCTCACGACCAAACCCACGAGCTCTAAGGATTGAGCACTAGGCCAATGCCTCATTAGCCTACTATATTTATTCATAAATAAAAATTTTTGGTGATCGTCCTTATTTACATTCTTTTTCAATTGATGCATAACGTATTTCTCTAACCCAATTATATCCGTCGTTCAACTCTTTTTATAGTTGGGGCGTGTGGAAAATTTTAAAAACACAGTTATGACATATTACATGGTGAGCATCTGATTTTTAGGAATATTTTGTCACCGTTAGAATCTTCATGTAGACTAAATTTCGCAAAGACGACAAATTTAGCTCTTAATGTAATCGGCATTGGTCTGTCTAATTTGAATAACTCGCATGCAAATACGAATCCTAACTGAAAAAGCCAAAAAACAAGAGTACTAAACCGAACTGAAAAATACTTTGAACGCTAATTGGAAAAAAAATTAAAACAAAACCCCATCAATGAGAGTTGAAAAAAAACAACACTTGATGAACCAATTTTCTTAAATACTTAGACATCTCCAATTATTCCTCTAAATATAGGATATGCAATTTCCCCCAATTCTCCATCAATCGTCTTCTTCACCATGACTCCCTGTCACTGTGCAATCCAGCTCTATCAGTTTCCAACTTCTTTCTTCACCAAAAAATGAAAAATAATACACCCATACATATTATATAATATTAAACTGTGAAAATCAAAACTAAAATTGGCGGTTTCCATTTTCGATAAGGAGGAAACGTTACAACTCATTGTGCTGGAAACTTCTTTTACCCATCTCCCCATACTATCAACAAGTTAATGAGAGAGAGGAGATTAGATAAAATACCATACGGTTTCTATTGGGAAATTGATCAAAGAAGAAGCCGCGAATCTCTGTAATCTTGAGTGTCGAAAGAGTAGAGAAGCTTTGTAATCGTGATCAATAAATAGAAAATAATTATCTCCCGTGGACGTAGGATTCATATTGATTCGAACGACATTAAAATTCCCGTGTTCACCGTTTTAAGTTATGCTTTATCAGCTTGCTAAATATGAGATCAATTGAATTTCCAACAAATGGTGCGTGTGAGCGTGGAAGAACACGCGAAGGAAACGATGAGTTCGACAAGATTTGAAGTTGAGAATTTCATAGGCTCGAATAATCTCCACGTGTGGAGGAAACAGCGGATGGCGAAGAACATGTATCCCAAGTACATTATGCCTTCCAGTGAGGAGGCCGGGTCGATGTTGGGGAAGAGCGTCAACATGAGGCAGCAAAAAGACAAGGCATGAGAATGCAGCGAGTATCAGGCTCGAGTTCGTCGACGAGATCGTCGATGATTCAGGCGGGGAGGACATGACTATTACGAGGTTGATGGCGTCAAACGTTGAGACGGAGTCCACGGAGGCCGGAGAAGTACTGGTCGGGGCCGGCGAGCGATACTTGTCCGCAAGGGTGATCAATTGAACCCCAAAAAAGCAAACCATGGTCGGGCGGAGAGGCTCGGTCGCACCATCAAGGTGGGCGCGCACCAACTAAGAGATCGGCCAAGAGCGGAGCAATCCTGGCGAGGCGAGCGCGACATGTTGCTAGGTTAGGCAGCGTGGTTGCTAGGCCCATGCAACGTAGTTACGAGGCAGCAGAAAGGTTGTGTGAGGCTTTTTTTCAACAATCGGGAAGAAAGAGGCCCTACCAGCGGTACGCAGTTGCTGTGCATGGGAGCCTTACCCCGACCGATGATGGTGCACTAGTGGGGCGAGTAGGTGCATTCAGAGGATAGTTTGCCACGTAATGCAGAAGGGCCGGCATAGCGGAGCGTTTGGATCGAAGAACAGTGTTGCGAGCGTGCAAACCATCCAGCAAGGCGCGGAAGGCTAAGCAGCAGGCGTGCGAGATCAGCCAAGCACATGCGAGAGTGGAGCAAGTGACGGTGGATGGCACGGTCGTATCAACGTTCTAGTCTTAAATACACCGCATACAGGTCACGTGGAGAGGTGTGGGCGACGGAAGCAGAGCGGCAAGCGATAGCGTGACTAGGGGTGGTTCGGTACGGTATACCGTACCAAAACTGTGAATACCGTTATACCGTAACGAAATTTCGGTATCCAAAAAAATCATACCAATACCATACCAAATTTTCGATATACCTTAGGTATCATACCGAAATTTCGGTATGGTATCGGTATCATACCTTCTATACCATTCACACGGAGGGTTTTTTACCATGCATGTCTCGTAATTCGTTAATCCGTGTTTTGGGATTTTTAATCAATTCAAACTCCTTAGGTCCCAATAAGATAGATTATAATTTACCAAATTTTCGAAATAAAAAGACCTTAATAATTAACATAGTTTAGCTAGTCTCTTATTAAGACAAAAACTTTACATGACCACAAAATACAACTTTATATATAGATTAATTAGAACGAAGCGGCTATATTTTAAAAATTAGTGAAGATTAACAAAAAGTAATTGAATTGCATCTTTCACGGCTTTCAAAATCATGAAAAAAAACATTAAAAAGGCAAAAAATTAACGTTACTTGAGTTATATAACAAAATATGGTGGGCATAATATTAGAAAGTTGTGTATAAGTTAATAATTTATTGGCTAAATAAGTTTATGAAGATCCTTGATTTTCATTTTATATTTTTTGAAATAATATAATATATGTATATATATATATATAAAATATATTAAAAATTTTAGAATTTCGGTATCGGTATAATCGGTATACCTAATTTTTAAAACTTTCACACCATTACCGTACCGAAAATTTTCGGTACGGTATCATACCTTACCATAAACTTCGGTATACCAAAATTTTCGATATTTCGATACGATTCGATACGATAAAGACGGTATTTCGGTATTTCGATATTTTTCCCCAGCCCTAAGCGTGACGGGAAGCAGAGAAAACGGCAAGGGTGCACACTGAATGTTCTGTATGGCTAACTTAGCCATGAAAATTTACGGAACAGCTAGCATGTTGAGACTAAAACATCTGAATGACGATCGAGATTGCTGAAAAGGCTGGCCGAGGTAAAGAATTAGGATTTAGCTTTGAAGTGGAGAATTGTGATATCAAAACTAAATTGGCGGTTTCCATTTTGGATAAGGAGGAACAGTACTGCTTGTGCTGGAAATTCTTTTATCAATATGCCATGCTATCAGCAAGTTAATTTAGAGAGAGGAGATGAGTTTCGCTTGGGGAAATTGATCGAAGAAGAAGGCGTGAATCTCTGTAATCTTGAATGTCGAAAGAGAGAGAAAAATTTGTAATCGTGACCAATAAAAAGAGAAAAGAATTATCTCCCATGAACGTAGGATCCGTATTGAATCCGAACCACGTTAAAATTATTGTGTTTTAACTTCCTCTTGATCCGCTTGCTAAAATCTGGATAAATCAAATTCCAACAAAAACTAAATAGAATAAGAAAAAAAGGATTTAGCGTGTGAATAGTATGGACCGATGTGTAGGGGAACACTGTAACTTCCGTCATGAGCAGTGTAGCGTTTGGAGGACCGTTGGTAAGCTTTTGAACCCCAAAATGAAGTATGACGCCATGTATGACGTCCGATTGGAGATGCCCTTAGGTACTAGACGGACGCAAGAAATCATCTGTCCCACAAATTACCTCTCCCTCTATGTCCCAAATGATCAATTTTATTGAATTTTAAATCCATCGATTAATAAAATTTCTTTTTTATTTATTAATTCTTTAATCCTATATTCCACCAAATCATAAAATCATTGTGATTTATATGATAAAAATAAATAAACACATCCAATTTTTCCTTATTTATGATGATCAATTTGATATCCATCATATATTTTCGATACTCATCAAAATCAGTGTTAACAAAGTAGGTAGGAAATCAACATGAATTATGGGACCGATGATTTCAACCGCTAGTCGTAGCCTTTCATTTCAAAATAATGGGTCGGTTATAATAGGGTGCTTATTTCAGATGAAGTTTAAATTGCTTCGATTTTCTTCAACCAAGGTTTGGTTTCTATCGGTTTCGAAATTTAGCGTCGTGATATGTGGGATTTCCCTTCATAATTTGTGCTTTATGAAAGGTTATATCATATCCCTACTACTAAATCCTACGAAAGCTGTCCCTCGAATATTCTTGAAAAATTATTTTGATTTTATAACAAAAGTGATCACAAGAAGTATCCAGAGAATGAAAAGGGCAAAAAGAAATATTGAAAGTTGTCCGTATTAAATCATTAATCCCGAGCATTTCTCGAAGAGAAGATGACGTGGTTCGGTATCATAAATAGTATATAAACGTCCACCTAAGGTAAAAAAGAAAAACCTAAAAATTCCTCGACTCTCATAGTAGTCATGGGTTTATAAAATTATGTGTCACACTGTACCACCGCTAAAACACCTCTTAGACGTCCGGTTTTCCGCACGTGTCCTCCTCTTGGAATAGAACTCGCTACCACTCACTTCACACGTGTCGTCTACTTACACTCATCAAAAGGCAATATATATCCATCCCCTCAATAACAATATCACTACACTCCACTTGAAACCAAAGCAAAACTTTCTATAATCTCACACGTAGTTAAGCTTCAATTCAATCGCTAGCTCAACAATGCTTCCTCATCCCTCCTCAGACGCAAGAATCACAGCCTGGGAAAGAACACCTCATGGATCCAAAACCTCAATCCACTTCCCACGAATATTCCCCTTCTAACAAGCTCGAGGTATTCTTTGTTACTCTTACTACCTAATATTTTCTGGTCGACATATATATATATACATACGTAGTTCTGTTGTGTGTGTATTATATAACAGGGGAAGGTGTGGCTTTGGTGGCCGGCGGCGATTCAGGGATAGGCAGAGCGGTGTGCCACCTGTTCGCCCTGGAAGGCGCCACCGTGGCCTTCACCACGTCAAGGGCCAAGAGGACAAAGACGCCCACGAAACGCTAGAGATGCTCAAGAAGGCCAAACGGGCGCGGGGCGAAGGATCCGATCGCCATACCCACGGATCTCGGGTACGACGAGAACTGCAAGAGGGTCGTGGAGGAGGTCGTCAACGCCTTCGGCGGAAGGATCGACGTCCTCGTCAACAACGCCGCCGAGCAGTACAAGGCCGCCACGTGTGTAGGAGATCGACGAGGAGAGGCTCGAGAGGGTTTTCAGGACCAATATCTCTCACTTCCTCTTGACCAGGTCACAAAAATATTTTTTACAGTATTCAGTTCTCTTTCTATTTTTTCGGAAAACGTTGAGAATTACTTTTTTTCGAAGAATAGGCATGCTCTGAAGTACATGAAGGAAGGGAGTTCGATCATAAACACGACTTCGGTCACGCCTACAAAGGAAACGCCAAATTGCTCGACTACACTGCGACGAAAGGAGCCATCGTGGCGTTCACGCGCGGCCTGGCATTGCAGCTTGCGGAGAAGAAGATTCGGGTCAATGGGGTCGCCCCGGGACCCATATGGACCCCACTGATTCCTTCCTCCTTCAGCGAAGAGGAGAGTTCCAAGTTCGGGCAGCAAACGCCCATGAAGAGGGCGGGTCAGCCCATAGAAGTGGCGCCGAGCTATGTGTCTTGGCTTCGAACGCAGACTCTTCTTACATATCGGGCAGGTTTTGCACCCCAACGGCGGGACG
>JAPQWV010001724.1:0-75119 GCA_027422505.1 Craterostigma plantagineum
TTTTTTAAAAAGTCGCAAATCACACACACGCATAAACACGCCCATACCTGACCGAGAACGGTTATGATCAGAGAGTCGCCGATTGCGAACCACTGATCGCTGATACCTAACTGACGGTTCAGACCAGTGACAAGTAGAACCTGAGAACGGATGCAAGCGGTGGAAAAGTCTATCATTTAAGACGACGTGTCGTTTATTGATACGAAAGTTTGGGAAAAAAATACTGACCTGAGTCATCCCAAGTGCCGAGCCGAGGATAGTCGTCGTGAGAAATATGTTCGTAAAGGAACAGTTTTCAAGAAACGGTTGTAAACTCCGATGCCGGCCAACGATGCGATGCTGGTAATAAGATTCACTCGTCCCAGAAACTCGGGGGTGAATCCAAGTTTATTTGTCCTGCATATATTTTGAATCATCTCAATGTGTGTGATGACACATGCATATATATTTGATCAAATCCACTCTAACATATCCCAAACCTATCAAGCGAGAGAAGTAGGATACATTCACACTAATAATCGACTTACGTAAAATAAAACACGGCGGAGTCAGACTGTGGTGTTGCTTGCCACAGGAATATAAACAGAGTAGGTAGGAGCACGCTTGGTTGCTTCACCGCACCTAGCAATTGAACAACCCATCTTTTGATCTTTCTAGAAAGTTGGAACGTTCGGTCGTCGACAAATTACGTCCACTTTCTGGGATATGGGACGATGGCTGCTCTTTTACGAGGATGGCTACTGCAGATGTTATCAGTGGTAGCAATACTGTTAGGCCAAAGACAAACCTGCAATGCTAAGCAGTTTCTTGAGAAGGTAAAAGACAGAGTGAGCGAAGAGAGATTGACAGAGAAAGAGAGAGAGGGCATGACCTTACACCATATGCACTAACCAAGGAGCCACTGAGTAGGAACTTACTACACTCCAAAAGCTGATGATCCCCAGCATAGTGACTGAAGAGAGCCCGATTTGCTTTGAGATTCGCCACGACCCTTTTCACAACCATAGAGTCCACAACCTACACGCGCTCAAGCTTGTTTGAGAGACGGAATCATTCAAGAACGCAAACCCACTCATAACCATATTAAAGCAAGTACGCAAGCACGGAATTAACGCTACTTACAACATCAGAATGCAACTGAAAGTGATCCAAGAAATATGCAGAAAGCAAGCCATATTTGTCATCGACAGAGGTGGCCATCAAGCTCCATGATAGAGCTCCCAAAAGCCCAGAAAGAACCAAATACGACTTCTTCGGTAGCCCAACAATGGAAAAGAGTCGCTGCAATGACGCAAAGATAGCTGAAACTTCGATAAAAATCAACCTTACAACAAGGATAATGAGATAGATAAATCCTTCACATTGATCCCCAAATCCCACCTGATGAACCCATATAGTGGTTCACGAGCCAAGGCAATGCTGAAACGCCAGATACAATAGCTGTCTAGCCAATGCAGAGAGTTATTCGTTCGGTATTATTGACTTATACAAAAATCCAATCGTTCGAACATGACATAAACGTAAATATACTCAGAAACATGATATCACTTATAGCATATCCTAATCATTACCTCTGCAGGGTCTAGATGAAGATCATCTTTTAGATAAAAATTCACTGCAAGCCTCGAGAGGCCAGAGAAACACCCTGCACGAAGTACACCATAGCAACAGCGATATTATCCGCAGACAAATCAAATCCAATGAAATTGGTTGATTCGACAGAGTGATTCTTCTCGTGAAGGGTTCTTCTATTAGACGATGGAACATCTTCTTTTTCTTCTTCTAAAACGGTCGTTAATATATCACGTTTTCCTGCAGCTAAGTGACCAGCATTAATGAGATGGGAGCATATTTATAAGATACCACCATACTCATCGATATGCTTTCTCAATAAATCATCATTTCTGGTACATGAAATTGCATCCGTTTTGACCAGAAGTAGCGCATAACTACCTTATTGTCAAAAGTAGCATCAAACATTTCGGAAAATAAGCAGCAGTTTCTTTTTGAGTACACGAATCCAGAAACAATCGCCACTTATTTGGACTATATTATCCATAAAAATCTAATGCCTCGATGTCAACATTTCTGGCCACTCCAAACATAATCAGGATATACCGATGTCTTCTACTGGCAATAATCGTGATAATCCCTACCAACAGATCATCGCATGCCCCAATTATACATACAAACGTGATAACCGCACAATTTTCAGCTCAAACGTAAAAGAACATAAAACAGCCAAAACTAATACTACATACTTACTGCGCGCTTGTATAAACAATCGAAGAAAGACTTCGTCAAACTTCTATTACCATACGCGTAAAATTCACAAGAGCACGGGCGAACAAAACTTACAACGTGTAACGACGGACGCATGGAGCTCCGGCGTCGGATTCGCTCTGAACGATAAGGCGGACGGCCCGAGGCTTCCGACGGAAGCGGTGGAGGTGTGCCGAGAGCGACGGAGACGTTAATACATTCGTGGCCGAGGGTATTAGTTGAAATGAGGTTGAAGATAACGTCCGCGCTTCCATCTTATGGTAAAGTCGAGTTTGCGTATCCAAAGAAACTTGGCGTTTGCTCAGCACAAATAAATACCTTCAGAAAAAATGGTACAGAAGCGAAAGGTCCATATTGCCCCTGGTGAACGGCCGAGAAATATCAGCCAGGAAATTTAATTTATTTAATTTCTTAGGTTTTTGAGAACGCAACGTGTATGTATACGTACGTAGGTATATCATCTAATTGCCACTAGTGCCGTGACGTGTCCTTCAGATTATTTCAATCTCAGATATCTCAAGAATTTGTAAGTCTGTTCATAAAGGAGAAAGCTTCATGTTTTACATAACACAAACCCATCAGTGTATCTAAACGTATTTCCCAGTACAAAAGTAGAGAGCATAGAAGAACAAATGTTTGCAACTTAACCCAAATCAAATGACAGAACACATAAAAGGCTTTGGGAGAGCCCCAACTCAACTCAAGCTGTAGTAGTAGTGAGAGGGGTTCGTAACAGTTTCGCGCCAAGCGTATTCTCTCGCACCATCTTTGTCGACGATTTAATGACAAAGTTCGGCGGGGCAACCACAAGCCTACTCCTTATCTCAGCTATGCACTTATCGACAAGTTCGATAGCCTCTTCGACGTTCATGTCTGGGCGAAAGTATCTGTCCATCATGGAAAGGGCAAAGTAGGAACCGTAGCCAAACGCTGCCTTGTCGACTTTGTGAAGGGAGGCGATGTAGTCCATGAAGTAGAGGGACGGGCCCACGTCCTTGTCGTACCCGCTAGGATAATGTTGACCATATACGGGTTCTGAGAGGATTTACGAAAAAGATCAATTTAGCATTAGAGTAAAGCAAAGCAAGAATGCGAAATCACTTGCACCGTGATATACCATAAAGTAACGATTTTTATGCTATGTGCTCTTCGACGTAGGACATAATTGATCTTCAATCACTAAATGTTTCAATCACAGCTTAAGCAAACGAATAGAAGAAGGCATTCATTAACTAGCGGGATAAAATTCTCGAAAGAAAATAGATCGAAAGGGCAGAGTTGAAAATTAAAAGAAGTTACTGCGGGATGAATCAAACGACGGAGTGACTTTCAATACTTATTATACCAGAGATGTCATAGAATATCAGACATTGCACTAAACGGAATGTTTGCCAGTTACCTCCGCAAGGCGGTTGCGAGCTCTCCCCTTGTGAAGTTTGCAGTAGCAGCAGTTGATAAAGGGATGCCATTACGAAATTGATAAAGTGAAACGTTCTTCTGAATGTACTCTGTAAACTGAATCCTGAAATACCATTTCCATCTTAAGTTAGTACTACAAAGATTCAAACCTAACGAGGTTCTGTATAGTTATCTCATAGGAAATGTAAAAGGCAATGACAAATGGAGTAGTACACATGTAATTCTATTATCAACCAATGATCATTAAGAATCACAAGTTCCTCAAGCTCTTCTCATGATTAAATCACTCAAAGCTCGTTCCACTAGGGCTCGAAAGGATCCCTCAACATTCAAATCGATATTCAATACTCATTTCCCAATTCAACGTAGAAAAATCGAGCCCAAATTCAGATCGAATATCCATCCGACCCGAGGCACGTACGAAACCTTAACCCACTCCAAAAAATCCCAAATAACGTCGCACAAGATCACACAAAACATTCATCGAACCCTAGATCAGCATTTAAAAAGAAAATACCCCACCCAACCAAATTAAGCATAAAGAACAACACACAAGAAATCAAGTCTATTTTTTACCGGTCGCCGTGTTCCCCTGAAGCACCCATGAGCTTGTGAGAATCCAAAATCATAATCTTGTCCTCGTTGGTCTTGTGGACGAGGATGCTGTGCACAGCTGAAGTGTCAGCCACGACAATGGCGAAGTCCTTGCAAACCAAGCCAAACACAGACTCCATCTTTTGCCGTATATTGTTCGAGTAGAATTCGTCTGATGTTATAAGCTTTCTACAACTTAAAGAAAGTATGAAAACTAGTAGTGTCTTGTCTTGAGGAACAAGAAGGCTAAAAGCGTTTTGAAGAAGTTTAAAAGCGTTGTGGTTCCATAACACCGCTTTTAGTCGGAGGTGAAAATAGGAAACCATCAAATTCATTATATATGCATATTTGCAAGTATAATTACAGATAAATCCTTGATCTCTCGTAACTATTGTACTAGTCGTTTGGTTGATATATTTATATTTAGGAGGGTTTATTTAAGTAAGAGTTTATATAAACAAATTAATAGATATAAATAAAATGCGTGTTTTGGTTAGTAGGTTTAAATAAACACATGTGAGGAGGTGTGTTTATTTAAACCCGTCTACATGGGTTTAGTGTGGCTATATATAAACTCATGGTTTAGATAAACCTAATGAACCAAACAATCAGACATGTCTTAAACCCACCTTTAAAATCATTAAAACCACCAAACCAAACAAGCACTATAGTTTATTACACCCATCTTCCACTTATGTCCTTTAACATTGTTGTACTTCCTCCCCTCCCATTCTAAATAAATCGTTTTATAATTTAATTTAATTTTAAATACAAGTCGCTTTACAGTTTTCTAAGATAAAAATATTGATTATTTTCTATTTTATACCCATTATCTTAAATAGAAATTGTTAAATTAAATATTAATATTAATTAATTAAGGATATAAGAGATTTTACTTTATTTTAATATGTGAGTTATCTACTTAAACGACTTGTTTTTAAATAAAAAAGGAGTATTTGAAATTGAGCTTGTTTGTATTAGTAACACATTGACTATTCAAGGTAATTTACATTGGCCAAATTATTTTTAGGTCACTAAGTATACATGTTTTCGCTGTTTGGTCACTATGTTTGATAATTGCAAAAGTAGGTCACTAACTTTATATGTCAAAACAAATTTGGGTCACCCTCTCATTTTTGGGTCACTAAGTATACATGTTTTCGATTTGGGTCACTATTTTTCATGAATGCGAAATGGTTTAATATAGCGACCAAAAAACTTAAACACGTGTACTTAGTGATCCAAAATTGAAACATGTATATTTAGTGACCCAAAAATGAGAGGGTGACCCAAATTTGTTTTAACATACATAGTTAGTGACCTATTTTTGCAATTATCAAACATAGTGACCCAAAAAACGAAAACATGTGAACTTAGTGACCTAAAATATTTTTGGCCTTATACATTTTGTAACATGGTGACCGACATACATTCATTATAAAAAATGCCCCCGTTTAATATACGGAACGGAACAACGAAGAATACCATACTACTATATACGCTTCAACGCCATGATCCCTAACCATCAAACTTTTATTTATTAAATAATTTTATAGATTATATTTCCGTATTAGTATTGAAAATAAAAAAGAAACAATACGAAGAAGAAGAGATGATTTATTGCCAAATAAAAAATTGGTGTTTCGTCCATTAATTATTACACAGCTAATCGACATAGCATGTTTATCTGTACTATATTTAATTGGTCAGAGTCTTCTAAAGATTGTCAATTTTGTATGTCAATTTGAACAAAAATTACTATAATATTCTGTGTTATATTAATAATAAAATTAATATGTAACTATTTACATATATAAATTATATGCTACTTGATTTTTTTCTAAAATGTTTAACTTTATTATTAAGCGCATGAGTAGAATCTGCATCGTTTTTTGTAACGCACGAACCATCGCAAGCGCATGATAACTTAGCGCATATAACATTGCAAGCGCATGATGTTGATTGTCCAAAGCTAATGAGAATAAAACACTACCAGCGTAATTTAACAACATCAACAACAATAACGATTATGACAATTACAAAATATTACCATATAAATCGACATAGCATTCACTCATGCAGGAAACCACTAGAGTCAAAGCTTATAGCAACAAACATTACCGAAAAGTAATTAATTGGGTGGTTTGCAATCTAAAACTACATGGAAAAGAATGACATGAATAATTTGAGCATTAGCCTTTAGTTCTTGAAACTATAAGGCTTCCTTTCCCATCTTTAGCGCGCAATGTCCTCATCTCGACGATAGGCTTCCCAGAAAATTTCGACAAAGGGAATAAACCATCATTTGCGTCTCGCCTCGAGGGTCTTAGAAGCCTCTCGTTGATGTCTCGAAGGGTAGTTTCGCCATTTGCGCCGCACGGTTTGATGTATCCAAATGGATACACGACGATGGACGATTCTTCGATAGGAATAGCGCTCATGTACGAACCTTTATCTTCAAATTAAGCAATATATATATATATATATATATAACAAATTTTATTAATTTAGCGTTAAGAAAAAACATTTGAGTATGTGAAAAATATTTAGGGTTTTTCTCTTAATTTGAGCTAGGGTTTCCTCGCGCCTTTATTAGGTCAGTAGACACTTTATTGCTGTTCAAACACGGAAAAGTCGATTTATCTTTTCAACGGCGGAAAAAGTGTGTTAGTTATGGTATTTTCTTCTTAATCCAAACAAATAAATACCTTCGAAAAATGCATCGCTTTCGCCATCGACGACGGAAGGCTGCCTATCATTTCTCGAGAGCGTTTGTCGCTTATCGTTCGCAATCTCCCTTCGAATGATGTCTTCGATTCGGGTTCTGTTTACAATGTTTTATAAATGAACATAAATAAATGATTCAAACTAAATCAAGTAATAATACAGAGACACACACATATATAGTATAGATAAATGAGTAAAATACCTGCGCCTAACTGTGAAGCTCATCATATCAGCTGAAGATCAGACAAATCTGACTCCTACAGAATTAGGAGAACAATGAAGAAATAATTATAGAGTTAAAAATCCATTTCGTGAGACTAATGATGCAGTCGAAGCTGACGACCTTGTCCTAGTTTCGTATTAAATGTAAGAATGTTTGATAATATATATACTAGAGATCTAAACCTATCAAATTATATAGATAACAAAGAAAAAAATTAATACCTCGAACTCGTCAAACTGTAGCTTCCTACGTCTTTTAGCCTGAGACGACGATGGTCCATCGAATTGATCCAATTCAATCCTTGAAACTTCTGCTGTTTTTTTTCCAAATTAGTATATTACTTGAATATATATTAGAAAATAAGTATATTTTATTACCTTCACTTGCTATATGGTGATGTAAACCATGGAATGAACTGAGCGGAGTAGTATTGTTTTTTCGTATGTCTGTCACCCAATATGTTACATTAAACTCTTGATTTAAAAGCCATTTGGTTGTTTATTAATATTATTATTATATATGTATAATCACGAGCTGTTAATTCGTCATGTGAATTAGATTGACGAGAACGAGACTCACTTTTCATTAGCAGAAACCATATTTCTTTTCATCCTTCGAAAGACTTCAGAAAACGCAAAGAAAAACACAGATTTCCTATTAAGAAATGAAATATGTAGCAGTCGCGGTGAAAACATACAACTGCACTCATATATATATATGGGCGTGGGGGGAACTGTCTATAATTGTGATAATTTCTTACAATTACTGAATCACATCTGAAAATGTAATAGAAGAATATCCAGTGAAAATTTTGGTAATAATAAAATTACTACAATTAGACAAAGGGGTACTATTAAATGAAAAAATCCAAGATATTTTTAAAATATTGAAATAGTCAACCAGACAGCTGACGGATTTCTTATTGCTTGATGATTGGATTTTGACCATCAATTCAAATAGGAAAAAGCTTTAATTGTTGCTTCGACTTTTAAGGTATATTAACTTTGTTTATTATAGATTTATATGAAACTCCAGTTCAAGTTTATAGGAAAACATACTAGAGTGCATATAGTACTTTTCCACTTTAGGTTGTCTGGAATTTGAATTACATTGACTAACAACGATGGTCAGCAATGTAATTGTCAATGCAAAATAAATATGCTTTATTGGTTGATATTTACTGGTAATTTACTTGATATACCAAATTATTTTTTCTTAAGATATACACCAATAATTAGATGTATGCTTTATTGGGACATCGAGTTTCGAGTTTTATAGCAATTAATTAGGGCTGTAAACGGGAGATCGGCTCATTTTCTGGGCTCGAGCTCGAGCCCTTACAGCTGAGCTCGAGCTCGTCGAGCTTTTCAGCTCACCGCTGGAGCTCGAGCTCATTTCCAACCAGATGAGCTCGAACTCGAGCTCGTACTCACTAAGCTCATCGAGCTCGAGCTTGAGCTCGAGCTTTTAATAAAAAATTAATAATTAATAAAACTAATATAAAACTATATAAAATATAAAAAAATTTAAAAAAATCGAGATTTTAGTAAAAATATTTATAAATTGGAAAAATAATATAAAGTATAAAAATATAAAAAAATAATAAAAAAAGCTCGTGAGCCTATTCGCGAGCTTTCGAGCCACTACATCCGGGCTTAAGCTCGAGCTCGACATAAACGAGCTCATTTATATCGAGCTCGAGCCGAGCTTTTGCCGTGCCGGCTCGTCGAGCTCACGAGCTGGCTCGGCTCATCTTTCACCCCTACTATTAATATTAAAAGATTGATTACTTTTAATATTACTTGAGACATGTAGTATTGAAAAGCTCAATCACTATTAACTAATGAAAAGTAAAAATATATGTTGATATTAAAAAAAGTCAACCTATATATAATAAGAAATGATAAATACTGTTACTCGATAGATTGAAAAAGCATTCTCGACTCATATATAAAATAGTAAGCACACTCAATGCATGCGCCATGATAAATAAATATCTCATAGTAATCTTTACTAAAATAGTGGGGTAATAAATCCCATAAATTATGTCATCTCATGCCAGCCAGCACGGAGCTGGACTTATAGATTCCTATAATGTATATTGGGTCTACAAATGCGAACGTGGAGTTGGGCTTATAGATCCGAACTGATAGGTTGGGCCTTTGGATGCCAGCGAGAGCTGGGATTACAGATTCCGAAACGAATAGGTCGGGTCTTCGATAAACTTGAAAGTTATTGTTCCCGAGCACATGGGTCTTCAAGAGTCAGCTTAGACGAGTTTTAGATATATTATTTTATATTTCAAGTTATTTTTAGTTTAAGTTATAAATTTAATTTTATTACTTTTTTTTTTATAAGAAAATTGATTTGATGATACATGTAATTATTAACAATATCATGGGTAAACTGTATTTATAGGTAGTTACTGTAAGGCTACACTTAATAAAATGAATGATATAATGGAGAAAATGAAAAATTGCTGTAAACTATTTATTTTACAATATATAAGTACTTTGTCAACCTGATGATCGAAAAAAACCGCTAGAATAGATTGGCGATGGATTGGCGATGATCCTTCGTTATAATATAAATACTTTCTGGCAGCGCAATGGATTGGCGATGAATCCACGACGATGGCCTCGATGATTAATAATAATTACTCCATCCGTCCATCCGTCCAGCAACTTTATCACATAAGTTACTGGCACGCAAGTTAAGGTGATATTATTATAATAATATAGTACAATCAAAAGGTAAAAATTGTATAGGTTGACACGTCTTTTAAGAATATTTAAATTATTATATTGATGTTTGTGATAGTTTTTTTTGCTAAATAAGAATATGTGATAAAATTATTGGGACGCTCGAAATGGAAAAGTGTGATAAAATTAGCGGGAGGGGGGAGTAATATTTGTCACGGGCTCTATGTGTGTGGCTATATAAACAGATTATTAACTTATATTTTACGTAATTGGTGAAATTATAATATTAAATTTAATTTTATATTATTTTTAAGATTATAAAAAAAAGATTTTAGATAATATAATTGGGATAAATTTAAGAGCAGCTACTAATAAGTGTATCTCCCTTACTAAAAATAATAATATTAATGTAATAGGGAAGTTTATACTTGAATACCTAAAAATATAAAAAGTTAAAACTAATAGTCCATTGTCATCATTTTCTTATATGTAGGTACTTATTTAATAATATATTTACACATAGGTAACCGCTGGCTGAAATTACATCATTTTACCATAGAGAAACTATTGTGCTACGTAATACATTGATGTACGTCAGGCTTACAAAGGCATCATATAAAATATTTAAAAATTAGTAATCACAAACACGTGATACGATAAGTAATATACATATAAAAAGATACGCAAGCGATGGTATATGATACTCTCAAATAAGACAGATACACGTGAGAAATTATTATTCTACTGGGTGATCATATATAAATTTATATGAAAGAAGACTGACTGATAATTTGAGTATTTAAGATTAGATACACCATAACAACAACAACATTAATAATGATAACAATAATAATATTATTATGATTAATATTATCATTATAATAATCATCGAGTCCCTTAAAATTATCCATTGGGTCGATAATTTTGTATTTAAAAAATTGTATAATATTGTTTTGCTGAGTTGTTAAAATGACCGCGGATTTAATTCCGTTTTCCTGTCACAAATGATATTTCAATCTTCTTTCGAGGTGCATCTTTCGCCAGAGAAATTTTTGTATCATTCTTCCAAACAACACTGATGATTCATTTTGTATCACTCTTCCAAACAACACTGATGATTCCGCTAGTAAAGCATACAAAACCCTCGAAAGGAAAGGATTTGTTCATCGTTATTTCTTTAGTACCACAAATATATATATATATATATATATATATAAGTCGAACAATGAAACCCTAAGCTCGTAAACACCTACAGAAACAAAACCCTGTAATGGAACAAAAGTAGAAGCAATCTGGACAAAGACTTTGCAATCTTCAACTATGTTGCACTTTCTCCTTAACTCTCCGAATTTCGGACAAGAACATTGCCCATTGAGGCACACTTTAGGCTTAAGAAGATCGCCGACTCTGCAAAATACATCGGAGCAATCTTTGTTCGTCTGACAAGATTCTTGTCCCCACGCAAAAGCTGTAGAAAGAAAAATGAAACATTTAGTCATAAGAAAAGCATTTACCATTCAAGGAGATAAAGAAAACGACACTTGCCATTGACAAGGAGAAGAAGGGCTAGGAGAAAAAGCAATTTTGATTAGCCATTATTGTGTGAGGTGAATGGGAAGAAAAATGAGCAGGAGAGTATTTATAGATGAAGGAATGCGTAGTATGATGAGATTTAGATATCAAATTGCTCTAATGACTGTAGAAATGAAATGGATTGGTCATAATGATGTAATTAATGAGTTGGATTATTGTAATGTGAATAAATTGGATTCTCAACATGTTATTCCATTTGTGATTTGAACTGGAATGGATATTGTTGATATCATATAATTACAAGAAGGATACTTTTCTTTTTATGGCTGATTTTTTTTTATCTCAATATACTTTAAAAAAACTGATCTTTAATTATTTAAAGTAGTAATAGTACAAGTAACAATAATAATAAATAATAAAAATAATAACAATAATTCAATGACCACCAGGAACACCACATTTTGAGTCAAAGTTTCGACTTATTCAATGACAATTGTGACAAGGGTCCTTCCTACATATTACCTCCAACCTAATTACGTTTAGTTAAAATTATACTTTGTCATGTTGAAATTGAAAATTGGTTACACACCAATTGTTGAGTAGGAAGACAAAACCATATGGAATTAATTGCTCAATGTCCGACAATTAGTTTTTGTTAAATCAATTCCAAATAAATTGCACCAACTCAAACTTTATTTTACAAAAATATAATCTCAATTTCTAGATCATATCCTGGTTAATTTCTACTGGTTAATCTCAATCATATATTGCAGGCGTATTACCGTCACAACATATAATATGGAAGGCACAATAATAATGCAATTGACAATAAAAAAACCATTCAAAAACTTTCGTTATTCAAGGAAAAACACATATCACGTAGTAGTAAGTCCTCTTTACAATAACATCTGTTCCACAAAAAAGTTTTCGAATCGAACACAGCGACATCAAATCACCAGAAATCGATATCGACGTACCAAGACTCGATTTTTATTTCGAAATTTCACGTACCGTGGGGTCAGATCATAATAATCAGAAGTCTTGGGACCAATTCGCATCGCTCGAAACCCTAGGCATTGCGGCCTTCGACTTCTTAGACTCAGAGTCAACCTTGAAAGTCAAACCGCAAACTTCCCCCGAGCTGTCGATTCTCGGCACTGCCTTCAGTTCGTTAATGGGGTGCTCGTAACTACGTAGCCCGCCCGAAGAAGTGAACATGCATCCTATAATGAAATTAAAATTGATTAAAAATGCCCGAGATTGAGATCGAATGAATAAAACACTAAAAGATTCGCATTTCTGTGATACGGTATGGTAGAGTTCTTGAAGTATATTTGCAAAAATCTACTATGCAGTATTCCTTTTTCACCGATGATCAATTCGACTGAAGGTAGACAATATGCCATGGAAACACATCATTGGAAGAACTTATCTCGATTTAGCGGAAAATGTTCGATATTACAACATGGTACCTAACAATGACTCGCCTTCTCTATGCTGTAATAATCAACACAAAGTAACATAGTATAACATAGATGAAAAAAGAGCACACTTCTAGAGAAAAAAACTAACCTTTAGGAAAGGGAGCGAAAGATTTGCTACAACCATACTTTACTATGTCTCCATCGTCGGAAAGAACAAGGTTTCCTTCAGCATCAGTTCCCCAGAAGAATGGAATGCTACCATCGACATCCTTCGTTAAATTCAAAACGATATTTTTGGACATTGGTTAAATTAACCCTAATGAATTACGATAATGCGTCGAAGAATAATAAAAGGGTCGAAGAGTTATTACAGAGGCGATGAAAGTGGATTTCGAAGCACCGTCGTAGAGGATGAGTGCAAACTTTCCTTGAATATCTCTTACAACTTGATCGGCGGGATAAGGGCCTCTGTCTCTTAGAGTTCTGTAAGCTTCGATGACGATGATGACTTCGTTTGCAGTCTTGCTTAGTCCGTACTGCTGCTTTAGCTGTGCGACGTTTTCTATGTGGCCTTCGAATAAGCAGAATATGTTGTCCACAACTGCAAATAGCCTGTAAGAGATACAATGGGCATAATCAAATCGAAGTCAAAACACAAATCTACAAATTGTGTAAAATGAACAACAAATATCATCAATTTGTGCCTTTTTCTAGTGAATCTACAGATGAACATGTGGGGTTAAACATGGTTATATTGTGATATTGATGCAATGAACAAGAAAGAAGAAAGAAGACACAATCAAAAGACAAATAAATCTAGGACAAAAAAAACTCTTACCACATAACAAATGACAATAGCCACAAAAGTAAATAGTTAACCCATCCACAAACATCCACGTCAACGATCACAGCGACTAAAAGACAAGAACTTAAATAATACGATTAAAAAAAAGAACAGAAAACGTTGAATTGAAGAGATATTTGCTTTCACTAAAATAGAAATTAAAACCTCGGAAGGATGGGGCTCTGCTTGTGATAAGAATATGCAATAACGCCGTCTCCAGAAGCAAAGTTCATGACGACGGAACCGGCGTGTACGGACGAGAAATGCGACGCCAAGAACCGTCTTTGAGCGCAGAAGCTTCGGATTTAGGGCTTTGATTCAGCAAAGCATCGGGCGTGTTGGCCACTGATTTGCTGAAAACCGCTAACATCTTGTAAGTTTTTTTTTGTCTTTGATGGGATTGTTCTAGTTTTGACTTGGTTGTGACTTTGCAGTGGATCGATCGATCGATCAATGGAGGTTATAATATCATCAAGAGAGAGGGAGGGAGAGAGATGGATAATGCTAAATTGTAGATCGTACAACGTGGCACGTTATATTTGTTGAATGTTGACAAAAGTACCCTCGACTGGTGTCCTTTATAACAAAGCCCATATAACAGCGATAATATTTAAAAAAAAAACAGGGATAATATTAAATAATACAATGTGTTAGTTTTATAATTGCAGCCCGAGATTTATATTTTTGCCGGAAATTAGAGTACAAGCCCGATACAAATAAACTAATTTATCATACGAGATAATTATGATGCGCTCATACTAAATAATTAATGGTTGGCTTTTATATTGCCCTTATAAAAGAACGGGCTAGTAGTTTATATAACCTTTAGAGCTCCAAACGGTCCAAAATTGTTCCCAACGGCGGACGGGCTTGTGGACTATCCAACTTAAGTCTCGGTTCAATTATTCCGAATGTCTATAGTTTATTGATGGGACATTATGTGGTCGCGTACGGTCCAAAAAAAATTGGAGTGGAATTGATATTTTTAACTCTACCGCAAAATAATTGTTGTGAATACGATATCTTTTCAGGCCCCCGTAGGATCGGCGCTAGTTGCTTCGGGGATGCATTTCAACACCTAGGTCGTGTTTCGACTAGGGCTATTGTAATTGGGTGAATTTGAGACGAATTCACCTTATCTTGAGGTAATATCCTCGTACTGATGCGCAAGAAAGCATCCATATTCGATGCCTTTTTCTTAAAAATTGTTTTATCGCATATCTTGGTTCAAGTCAGTGTGGTCCAATTCTGTAACGAGTTTTTTTTTATAGTCCCCAGTATCCCCACACAGCCCGGCTATGGGCTAGGCGCCACACACTCTAGAGGTGGGACTAACCCCGGGGCCAGATGGATACGTCCCAAACCCACCCGAAAACGATAGTCATGGGCCTAAGGTCCATGGCTTCTCAAAGGAAATGTGAGAGGTGGGACAACGGGTGGATTTGTGGACCAAATTTTTAGCTAAGATACTTTGCACACCTCGTTGGACAGCGACAAGGGAAGTTTTCTCCCCATTGACGGGGATGTGTTGGGATCAAAATCATACATCATACTCCCATCTCGTTCCCTGCGGAGATCCTAAAATTTTATTTTTCATGGACAAGATCATCATATTGAACTTATTACCGAAACTTAATTCAAATATTAAACCTACGTTTGTATTTACATTTTATGGTAGCTAAATACATCTTACTTTACTAATTTGCATAAAATTAATATTATATACTAAAAAGGAGTGGGGCAGTGGTTCTCTGCCCTGGATTAGCACCTCGCCCCCATTTCATTCACAAGTTTAGCTACTCCAAACGTAACCTAAACATAAGAAAAACCTAGTTAATATCCAATACTTCACTAACCTTCACCTTGTATTTTGTGATAAATAAAATCCCTCCATAAACATATTGTCGGTACCACACTCCTTTCATACAAATTGATAACAATACAAGAAGCTAATATAACGTCTCTTTTTTATTCCGACCCTAGAGTACTACTATTCAATTGACTATATCAACTTATGCCAAAATCCGAGACAACGTGTACTAGTACTTTTGCACACTCAAGCTCGGGTGCTATGCAATTTAAATGTATACTGTAAATAGAAGGATAAAATTAGAATATACAATAAAAAATGTAGTGGATAGATTTATGTTAATTTTAATATTATTATTTTAATTGATTTCAATTGGCACACCAACTTTTTGGCAGTTTTATCGTGAGCTCTTATGCTTAATAAATAAAATATATGTCCCAAATTCACATAAGAAACTATTGTGGTTTGAACCACGGGCTAATTCAATCCCCAACGTATCGATAGGCCAACGCCCCCTAGTCTCTCTTGTTTAGAGGGGGAAAAAACAAGAATAATAATAATCTTTATTGCCTAATAATAACCGGTCACCAAGCTTGAAGTTCCCACTATTTTCGGCCATTATTAGCGATAACTTCCATATATACCCATATCGATCGTTTGCCACGCGCAAAACGTGTAAGCATATCCTCTAACATACGATTGAAGAATTGTTGCAGGGCCAAAACCTTTCTTTAATTTCTCTGCAATTTGTTAAAAATTAAAATCAATTTCCTTTAGCGGAAAAAGGGCTTTGCAAGGAGAAGCAAGAAGAAATCGAAAGGGAACAAACAATGGCGGCGTTTGGGATTCATAGGAAACCAACCTACGACATCGAAAGCGCCCTAACAACAACGGTCAGCTTTACCCAAACATGCAAGAAAATCCCCAATTGAGATGGGGTTTCATCCGCAAAGTTTATGCTATTCTTTGCACGCAATTGCTCTTAACATTCGGCGTTGGCCTTGCGATGTTTCTCGTCCGCCCCGTCCGAGCATTCATGGGCACGCACGCTGGGCTCTACGTTTTCATCGGCGCCATAATTCTGACATTCGTATGTAAGTATCTAAAAAATCGTACGAAAACCCTAGTTTTCGCGTCTGTCTATGCCTTTTTCATGGTGCTAAGAAGATCCCTTTGCTTTATTATCGGTGTGAAATTGATGTCATCATTTAGGGTTTCCCAATTTTGAAGATTACGATACATACATGACATTCTGTGTTTGATTTTACATTATAATGCACTAGAAAAAAAGCATCAGCATTAAAGGATTGAAAGCCCCCTTATTTTATTTTCGATGTAATGAAATTCAGTGATGATAGCGATGCACTTTGTTAGCCAGCTCCATCCATGGAACTACGTTTTCTTGTTCCTCTTCACCATAGCTATGGCGTTTATGATCGGAGCAGCATGCACGCAAAGCAAAGGTAATAAATACGTAAAACATCAGCTCAAAAGATAATCTTGTACGGTGTGTTTGGTTTGAGGAATCTAGTTAGTAAAGGAAAACTAATTTTTTTGATCGATTGATTAGAGAAATAGACGAGGAAAGAAGACTAACTAAGTTAATATTAAAGAAAAAATCATGGAAAACCAATTTGATGAAGGACAAACTACTTGAATCGTTTTCTCTTTAGTTTTCTTTTCCTCACGATTTTCATCGACCCTAA
Organism: Craterostigma plantagineum; assembly: GCA_027422505.1. NCBI lineage: Eukaryota > Viridiplantae > Streptophyta > Magnoliopsida > Lamiales > Linderniaceae > Craterostigma > Craterostigma plantagineum. The sequence goes on from JAPQWV010001724.1 coordinate 17,266, forward strand.
CGCAGCCGTAATAATATTTACGATGCTATAAAACCGTTTTATCTCAGGAAAATCTGTGCTATTGGCTGCTGTTTAACGCTGCTAGTGACATTTTCTCTAACGCTGTTCACTTTCGTCGCTGCCAAACGAGGCTGCGACTTCAGCTTTTTGGGGCCGTTCTTATTCTGCGCCATTCTGCTGCTCGTGGCATTCGCTATTATCCGAGTAAATTGCGAATTTTTGAGACGACCCTTTTTTGCTTTTTTCTTCTTCAATTCGTATTTTAACCGTAAAATTTGATCTTTGTTTGTATTTTTGTTGACGGGGAACAGATATTCTTCCCATTTGGGCGAACGGGGGAGTTGGTCATTGGGTGCATGGAGCGCTCGTCTTCTCGGGATTTATCATATACGATACGGATAATCTGATAAAGCGCTTCACTACGATCAGTACATTGAAGCTGCGACGTGCCTTTTCCTAGACATTATTAACCTATTCCTCTATATTCTCGCTATTGTCGATGATTAAATTCACACAATGGGGGTGTAAGAAACTAAGAATAATAGTAGTCTTTGTTTCTGAAAACCTTATAATGGATTTCCGACCATTTTACTTATGTGGTCTGATGTTTAGATGAATCTTTCAAAATGCTTATGTTTTATTCTTCTACAACCTTAGTTCTTCTGTAAGTATAGTTATTGATATCGCACTGCATGGCTCTCTGTATAATTGAAAGAGCTCAATATAGTAATCTTCTCTCTAGTCCAAGAATACTGATGAAGATAATGAATCAATATTTTCTTGATTACAAGTTATCTTATGTTGAACTATTTATCGTGTTACATCACTAAAACTATGTAATATATCCATAGAATCATGTTCTCATTTTCTTATGTGATGGTTTCTTGTGTATAAATAGGACTGTTAAAAGTTCTATATATAATTATAATTGATATCGAGTCTAACAAAAGGTTATAAATATACAAATTGATTAATGAGAAAATTAGAATTAATCAGTGCAGACGTGCGGTGCGACAAAAATAGATTACTTGTTCCAATGGAATTCTATATCTAACACTAATATTGTGGTGATCTGCAATGATACTCTAGATCTAGAGTACACATAATTTCAACACGAAAACTAAGTTTTATTTTTTTAATTTATTTTTTTATTTGAAACTTATTTTAAATTGTTAATAATGATATGAACCTTTTTTATTGTAGGAAATAGAGTTGATGGGTTGGAGTAAAAATTAGTGTTGAAAATAAAGTTCATGGGTTGGAACAAAACATTGTAGCAACTGTATTTTATGTAAAAATAACTTTATTTTTATGCTTTGGGTTGGAGATGTTCTAAAATAAAAATTTCACTAATATTATTTCAATAAAATGGAGCGGTATATTTTACAGGTAAAAATAACCACGAACATAAATAATATTATTAAATGACCGCGTGAGAATCACGTGATTTAGTGCGTCCGTCTTTCAGATTTTAATACTCCATCCGTCCCGGTAACTTTTATCACATAAGTTGTCGGGCACATAAATTAAGGTGGTATTATTATAATAATATAGTACAATGAAAGGTAATAAAGTGTATATTTTGGCATCGTTTTTTTAAAATATTTTAATATTATTATATTGATTGTTTGTGATAGTTTTGTTGCTAAATAAGGAAATGATAAAATTAGTGGGACACTCCGAATGACAAAATGTGATAAAATTAGTGTGATAGATTAGTAAATATCGAAATCCACTTTTTTTCAATCATCGATATCTCCGAAGCTAAGCTGCTCATCGTCTTTTCATAGTAGCCTCCGCCCATTCTCAGAGTTCTCTCTCCTTAAATAACGATCTCTCAAACCCATTACAAACGCACATACCGCCGCCGCCGCCGTCATGTCTGTCCAATCCTTAACTCACCTCAAACCCATCTTCACACCCCAGTCGCCCCTCAAACCCCAAACACATCTTCGAATTCCATTTCACCCTCAAGAGATCCCACACCCACAAACTCCTCCGAATCTCCGCCTCGGATAATGGCGGCGCCTCCGCCGCCGCCGCGGTGGTGCCGTCCCAGAACTCAGACCAGCTCCACATCGACGTCGACGCCGTGACGGAGGCTGAGCTGAAGGAGAACGGCTTCCGCAGCACGAGGAGGACGAAGCTGATCTGCACCATCGGACCCGCCACGTGTACGGCGGAGGCGATCGAGGCGTTGGCCGTCGGCGGGATGAACGTGGCGAGGATTAACATGTGCCACGGCACGCGCGAGTGGCATAAGGAGGTGATTGAGCGCGTGAGGAAGTTGAATGAGCTAAGGGCTACGCCGTGGCGATTATGATGGATACTGAAGGGAGTGAGATTCATATGGGGGATTTGGGAGGCGCCGCATCGGCCAAAGCCGAGGTAAAAAAAATGTTGTCTTTTTAGCAGTAGAGAGATAAAATTTCTTTGTAAAGATTAGATCTTTATTGCGTACAAGAAAGAGCCCCAGGGTTCTTGATTCGCCTTGAACTTTGATGTTCAGATTTGTGCTGAGCAAGAAATTGGCCATTTGTGTTTTTGATAGTGATTTAAAGATCGGAGATCTTAGCGAGGAACAAGATATAATTCTCTTGAAGAATGTAAAAGAGTGGATTTTGATGTTAGAACTTTTTCCAAATCTGCTAAAAGCTGTATGATGTTTAGTTGATTTATTCCGATTCGCCCTATTGTGCTTTGAGTTTGTTCTTTTCTGTTCTCTTTTTGGTCCAATTCCATTATTGCTGTGTTTGAATTTCACAATCTTCTGTCATCTCTTGCAGGACGGTCAAGTTTGGACATTCAGCGTTCGAGCTTTTGGTTCAACTCTACCTGAACGAACTATCAATGTGAACTACGATGGATTTGCTGAGGTACAAAACTATGAAGGCCGAAATATGTAACAACTTTTCTTTTTAGGTTGTTACATTCAACTCTTTTTTTTCTTGACAGATATCGAAGTGGGCGACGAGCTTCTAGTAGACGGTGGAATGGTGAGGTTCGACGTCATTGAGAAGATTGGCCCCGACGTTAAGTGCCGATGCACAGATCCAGGACTTCTATTACCTCGTGCTAATCTCACTTTCTGGCGTAATGGTAGCCTTGTAAGAGAGCGCAACGCTATGCTCCCAACGATTTCATCAAAGGTTTGTGCGTCTTTCATCACTCTCTCCTCCTCGATTCGATTCCTTGGATGGTTCATCTCTGTTAATATGTTGCAATCCAAGTGTTAAACTCTGTGTATCCTTTATAGTTACGTTTTTCTTGCACTAAACCGTGGTTTGAACATGTTTTTGCATTCTACATTTACATGTTATATTCAGGATTGTTGGATATCGATTTCGGGATAGCAGAAGGCGTTGATTTTATCGCCATATCGTTCGTCAAATCTGCTGAGGTTATAAGCATCTTAAGAGCTATATCAAGGCACGTGCTCGTGACAGGTAAGCTCTATCCACTTTAACTAAAAGACTAGTTCTGAGCCGTCCCGAGATAATCATTGATTGCATGTCTGAAAATTTACAAGAAATACAGGCTCATTACATCAGGAGCCTCAACTTGTTCTTCTTGCTACCGTATAATAATACCCCAGACCATACAAAAGATTAATAAGACTTCTTTAAGGGCTAACGCCATTTTCTATTCCCAATGTTTGATATGTCTCACACTCACTTTTAGTCCCCAATGTTATCGATTTTGTGCCGTTTTGATCCCTTGATTAATTTAACCGTTAGTTCGGGTCAAAATATCCTTCGCGATTATGCAGTGACATCTCGGTGATTGCAAAGATCGAAAGCATCGACTCATTGAAAAACCTCGAAGAAATCATACTGGCGTCGGACGGCGCAATGGTGGCGAGGGGCGACCTCGGCGCTCAAATCCCGTTAGAGCAAGTCCCGTCCGAGCAACAGAGGATAGTCCAAGTCTGTCGAAACCTAAACCGCCCCGTCATCGTCGCGAGCCAACTCCTGGAATCGATGATCGAATACCCGACTCCCACGAGGGCGGAAGTGGCCGACGTGTCCGAAGCCGTTCGCCAGAGGTCCGACGCGCTGATGCTCTCGGGCGAATCCGCCATGGGACAATACCCAGACAAGGCTCTGACAGTCTTGAGAAGCGTGAGCTTGAGGATAGAGAAATGGTGGAGGGAAGAGAAGAGGCACGAGCCCATGGAACTCTCTGGGATCGCTTCATCCTTTGCGGATAGCATATCGGAAGAGATTTGCAACTCTGCTGCTAAGATGGTACGCCTAATCTTTCTCCCTTTTTTCCATCTATTCGTGTAATAAGTGAGAACATCCAAATGGTCCTTAGTGTTTTCCACGTGGACCAATTTAGTTTTGGATGTTTTCGCCTGAATCGATTTAGTCCTCGATTTTGAGGGAGTAAGAGATCACGTGCGGGCACGCGCGATTATTTCCGTTTAAATTGACATTAATCATGATGGAAGGACCAAATTAGTCAAAATCCAAAAGACAACAACGAGAACTAACGGACGGATATATCTCGTGGACTAATTGGTCCACTCCACATTGTAAACATGTCATAGTTACTTTTCATGTTTTTCAACACTGTCGCGGAGAGAAAACCCAAATGGTCCCTAATGATTATCCTGGAAACAATTTAGTCCCTGATGTTTCGCCTGAACCAATTTAATTCCCGATGTTGTCGAATTTGGACCAGCTTGCTCTTCATTGTTTTTTCCTAATTACCGTAGGCGTCAGGTATTTTAACTTCGATTTTGTGTCGTTTTGGTCCTCAAATTAATTTAGTCGTTAGTTTAGACGAATTAACACGTTAGAGCGCATGGCCTCTTTCAATCGATCTAAACCTCATAACTCGTATATTTTCTGCCTGAACATTCAGTCATCGATGTTTTCGATTTTGGACCAATTTGGTTTTCATTGTTTCTTTTTTCAGTATTGTACGTGTCATATATTAGAACTTAGATTGTGATGTGATTTTCTTTTTATTGCAGCGAACAACTTGGGAGTGGACGCAATCTTCGTCTACACAAAGGACGGGCACATGGCGTCTTTGCTGTCGAGGTGCCGCCCGGACTGCCCGATATTTGCGTTCACGACGACAACTTCGGTTAGGAGGCGTCTGAACCTTCAGTGGGGTCTCATCCCTTTTCGCCTGAGCTTTTCGGACGATATGGAGAGTAACCTAAATAGGACTTTTGCGCTGCTCAAGGCTCGGGGAATGGTTAATTCTGGGGATTTGGTCATTGCTGTCTCTGATATGCTGCAGTCTGTCCAAGTTATGAATGTCCCCTGAGAATTTAAAGGAAAAAAGGTATCTTTTTCTAATTTGTGTTTTAAGATTTTCTTGAGTTGACTGTTATTCAAACTGATGGTATTTATTCTGAGGAGAGAACTTGACCGTGGAGTAGTTATTTTTTCTTTTTGTTTCGGGTTTTGTAGCATATGTTGGCTGATGCTCGTGTGGTTTTTTTCAATTTCGAATAATTTTCTTTAGTTGTTTTGATGTTTGATGTATTGTTATGGCTAATAGGCAAGCCAAGACACGCAGCATGTTTTGATACATGCTATATCTAAATCTATAGTCGTATGTTAAATTTAGTCCAAACAATTTGTAAGTAATTCATTGTATGCTCAGATTAGTTGCAGTATTTGATGGCCAAGAAAAAAAAGAGCTAAAAAAAAGTAGAGACATGTATGCATATTCTAAAAATATTTGGGCCTAATATTACTAGTCGATAAATATATCTCCAGGCCCATACGCTAAAGTGCTGGCAAGTATATCGTTTCTGGTGATTTTTGTTAAATAGGATCAGTTTTGTGTGAAATTAAAAAAAGAATTCTATGTTTACTAATTTGACAAAGGGATTTGAGTATTGAAAAAAAAACGAAGGTTTGATTAGCTTTTTGATCTGCTCGACTGAAATTTCATGTCAAAATGAGATGTTAATCGATGAGTTCGTGATTATTAAACATATTAACCCTTGAGTGAATTTTCGTGTTTTTGAGCCTGAAATCGACGTTTTCAAACAGAAAATGATTTATTCGAATTTTTATTTATTCGAACTCGAATTGAGTCATTCGAATAACATTCGGATAGAAAAATAACATTTTTTTTCGAATAAAAAAATAGTATTTAATTCGAATTTTTTTATTCGAAAAATGATGTTTTAGTTGGGGTATTTTCGTAATCTTCGTTCTAGGATGTCCCTTCTGTAAATAAATTGACCTCATTTCTCGACCTTTTTCTTCATGGGGTTTCGCTCTTCGCAAAGTATCTTCTAATTGAATCTTTAGAAAGAAGATGTCGTCTATAGGAACGTCGAAGGGGGTTTTGGAGATAGCCAAGTTCGCAGTATACGTGACCGTTCCGATTGGGTTGATGTACTTCTTCGCCAGCAATACCAAGAATCTGCAAAAAATCATGGGAAATGTAACAACATTAGATGTTACTTTGAATCTATCTGCGTCTCCTCATCCGTGTTGTTTATGGTGATAATGTTTTTTGGTTCGATTTTGTGAATTGGGAGTTCTTAGAATAAGTGCACTGAACGAATTAATTGGAGTGATATCATGTATGGAATTTGAGCCTATTTTCAGCTCCTTTTCCATTTTATGAGCAAGTTTGTCTAAGCCGTAAACAGTTGCTTCTGTGATAGTTCGAAGGATTTTTAAGAATTAAAATCTCACAGACACAAACAACTTATATTTCTGAAACATTGAAAAAGAAAATCGAAAATAGAATCAATGTTTGATGAGGTAAGGAAGATTTTGGGGCTTCTCCCTCCCTTAAGACACTTGTAGTGTAGTGCTAATCCGAGTTTTGTGTTCTCTCTACATTGTGAAAGGCATCACTTTGCACTTCTTGTCTACACATTTTCTATAGACATTGCTGAATTAATCAATCAACCAATTTTCTTGTATATCTGATGTTCATCTTTGCGATTGGATTGGAAAAGATCGATGTAATGATTCATTTTGATATTCTATGTCATACTACTAACTTTTTTTTTCTGCCATTTTGTTCAGCGCCAATACGTCGTATACCCACCTGAGGCGCCACGACCTCCCTCGCCTGAGGAAATGAGAGAGATGGCTCGAGAATTAGCCCGCAAGAGAGAAGATAGCAGACAAACTCAGCAGTGATTCGGTATGTGTTAACCCTGTCTTAATAAACCGAAAGCTGTTTTCTGTTACATTATCATCATCTGCAATATTTTGTCGAATTTATGCCGATATGTAAATTGTTGCTTAAGGAATAAACGTGCATCGTTTATCTTCTGAGCTGAACCTCTCCACGTAATAAGAGAACTAATCGGTCTTCATCATGTAACTGCATGAATATTCTTTGCAGCATGTAAATCATGGCAATAATGCATATTTGATTTCATCATTTGCAATACTTTCTGAACCATACTCCAATGTTAAGGAAGCTCTCGAAGTCGGACTGTGGCCTGCGAAAGAGAAAAACAAAAAAAAATTAAGGTCAAAATCGGAGAACATAGAGGGTAGCTAGGCAGTAATCTAAGCTGGGAAGTTCTGTGTAATAGAGTTAGTCAGTTAGTACACTTACTTATCAATGCCATGAATATCGTTCGGAAAAACCATCACCTTCGTTTCGACCCCTCTTTCCTTCAAAGCCCGAGCGTACTAGAAATTCACAAATGGACAAGTGTGTGTTGTCTTATGTAATAACACAATCTACATCATATCACCGTAACGTTTGCGCTGTGAAGAAGCTTAGGTTAGGAAAATATTACTTGTATTCCATTAGAAGGCGGGACACGAAGATCTTGAGCACCGATAAGGATGAGCGTGGGGGTTTTAACCTGTGCAAAGGCACGCAAAAGAAGAACGAAAAAGCAAAATTCAACGAACGCTTGCCAATTTCGACTGAAGCATTTTTTCTTTTATTTCAAGAAATCGAAACCTTAGAAATGTGGGCAATCGGAGATTTTGCATAAAAATTTTCCAAGTGATCCATCGAAGGAGACTCCGTGTATTTGGCCATTCCATCGCGCCCGTAAGTCTCCGTGAAACACCAATCGGGAATATCCGTCGTGCCCACCATTAAAGAAAGGTTGCACACTGGGTTTCTTGCAGCAGCTGCTGCAAACCTATCTGGCGCCTGAAGGAGAAGATAAGTGCTTGTTTGGCATATCAGTTAGGGTAAGGTTTATATAAAACTAATTAATGAGTATAAAATAAAATTTATGTTTGGTTAGTGGGTCTATAGTAACCCACCTAAATCAGTATGCATGAGTTTAGAGTTGTTGTATGTAAACCCATGTTTTATATAAACCCACGTACCAAACAGATGAATATAAGATAACAACGTTTAAAATGCCCAAACCCATGAATAAGTGTAAGTCTACACAGATCTTTGAGGGTAATAAATATTTCAATCGTATGGAAATACCTGACCAATCAAGTGAGTCGTAAGAAACCCACCGTGGGACCCGCCGAGCACGAGTACCTTCGACGGGTCGGCGAGGCCTTTGTCAACTACGTAGTCTATGGCCGTGAGCACATCCTTGACATCCTAAGTAAAACATGTAGCAAGCAAGAAAAGAATGGACGTCTAATTTTTCTTTAGAAAAAAATCGATCTCCGAAATATATGAGGCGTTCAACGCTTATAAAAAAACAAAACCTGATCGCCGATTCTGCCGGGAAGAGACTGCAATGCCTCCTCGCCGAATCCCAGCGAACCTCTGAAACAAAATATATATATGAAATGGGAACAAAGCTCGTAAACTTAACATATTTCAATATTGTACCTATAATTCACCATAAGCAAGCTGTACCCAAGCGAACAAAGAAAAGCTGAGGACTTGACATAGCTCGATAGCCATACCGTGTGGGGCCCACCGTGAAGAACGACTATTAATGGGTCATTGTGCTCTTCACGCTTGTCCGATTTCGATGACATGTATATGGCTTCGAACGGTTTGCTCGCCCCTAAAAACGAAACTCAGAAATCGAGTTCAACAGGTAAGTAAAGAATGGAACTAAAGAAACACGGTGAGTAACCTTTTGTTTGTTCTTCGGAGACGCTGTTCACTGGTATTTCCATTATACGGAATTCTTTAGAGGCCAGCAAAGAGATAACCTGATAAACTTGTAATTAGCATTGATTGAATGGATAGATTTTTTTAGAAAGGAAAGATTATAATATAAAAAATTGAATGTACCTTATCAGAAGTGTTAGTCGTCGGGCAGGAAACGTCGAACCAACTCCATTTGGCTGCTGCTTCTATTTCCTTAGTCATTTTTCCATACTTGATCTGAGGAATATCAACTGGGCTGCTACAAACTTTGGAAACAGATACGTGAAGTGAAATTCTTTGTTTGTTATGATGCGTATAAAAAGAAAATTATTCCTAGCTATTGTTTCCACTATATAAAACGAAAAAGTCAAACCATACTGGCTATGATGTTGTCACCATCCAATGCAAGAAGGTCCCAAGAAAAGTTTGAATCGTTAGGGCTGATTCTTGATACTTTTCCACTGTAGATTGAAAGGGACATAGTTCATCGAGGATTTAATTGAGCTCGACAAATTGCAGAAGGGTAATGATATTTGCAAGTTTTACCTCGATACATCAACAGAAATTATTGAATTAACACTGCCCCACACGGAAGGTAAAACCAATGTGTGTCCATCTGAAAGCCACGGGTTTGTAAGAAATGACGGGTAATAAAGCCCAGGAAAGTCTCTGTTCTCAGGGCAATTGGGCACAGGAACCTAAATCATTGCATGGGCGGACGCAAATATAAATTTACATACCACAAAGAAACTATACACAGAAATGAGTAACTATATTTTCTGAAATTTATCCTGTGATGAAGCGAAAACAATAAAGAAAAATCATCGATGCTCGTAAGCGCATGCTCCTGAGATTAACTGTTTGCAAATTGCAGAGGAGTAAAGAGTCACATTCTAGACTATGAAATGCTTAGGATGCTAAGGAAGTATGTGCTTGACTATGGAAACTCTTATCATTATTCACATTTACTATTTGATCTAGCATCAGAAACGGTAATGCATAATATACATCCATATATATATTGACATCCAAGAATCTACTTTCACATCTAGTTCTTAGCTTAATGCGTTAATTAGGTGGCCAAAGAAGGTAACTAGAAAGAACGAAAGCATACCACATCAGTAACATTCAATGATGAACTTGGCTTTCCATTGCTTGGCCAGTCGATTTTATGGAGCGAATCAGTTGCCGAATGAGCGCCAGACTCAACAGAATTTTTTGCAGAGAGAAAGACAAGCGATTTTCCATCGGGACTGAAGATAATAAAAACCAAGTATTAATTGCAATATTACGATGCAAATCAACACTATTAGAAGCAACTTGTACACTAATAACATTAAGTCTCGTTTAGGCTGCATTTATCACCAAATAATCGCATAGTTTTACACACCTGAACCGTGGAAAGAATGCACTACTTATGCCTGGAGTCACTTCAATCACTTCAGAATCCTCATCTTCACTACTTGCGAGAAAACACCAAGAAGAAGTCGGTTATATGTAAAGAGGAAATAAGCCTCAATCTTTTAATTAGTATATGGTCTCTACCTATTCGAGCTTGCATCTCCTTTAAAAGATGGAGCTTTAACCGCATACAATGCACAAGGCCTGTTAAAGCAATACTTAATACCCAACTTTCTACCATTAGAAGGCCACCCAACAAACACCAGATAGTGTTGCTTCCCTTCGATCGGTGGAGCCCATATCACTTGTCCAACGCTCATCGACCTTCCTATACCTTTAACAGCACACACCTCTCCACTGCCAAAAAAAGATATATCCAAGACTTGGTCAAACGAACAAGTCAATAGAACGCGTTTAAAGACAACATATCTGGTCATTTTAATACCTATTGATATTGATAGTGAAAAGTGCAGGCTGTTTCTTCCCAGCATAAGTTTCTCCCCAATCCTCTTCCCATTCTCCTTGACCTTTCCAACTACCACAGTCATCGCCCTTTGTATTCCCCTTTTGTAGCCCAAGCCCGTAAATGTGGGCTTGGGCGGGTCGGGTTCTTCAGCAGCATAAGCTATGACCGTTTCGTCAGAGTTCCACGAAATTCCCTCGAACCTTCCAAAGAAGAGAAGTAAGAGATTGCAAGAAATGGAAAAGAGCACGCAAAGATTGTTTATATGGTTTCATGTATATGGGCAAGAGAGGTTTTCTTACATACCATCCATCTGAATATACGGATCCATGGACAGAGCGTGGAATTGAGAACTGCTTTTTTGACTTGCGAAGGACCCCATATTTCAAATCTAGTTGGAGAGTCACCCTCGGGATTTTTAATAATCAGAAGCTTCGAACCAGATGGAGAAGGAACCATGGCTGACACGCCACTGATCTCAATAGGAAATGGGGCCCATTTGAAGCTTATCGAACCATCATTACCATGATCAATGTGACTTGAGAGCAATGATTTTCGTCTTTTGTTGTCCAAAAGATTCGGTTGGCCGATCAAGAACATGGCACTAGAGCTATTTTCTGCAGCAAATCAATGGATTTTCAAGGTGTGGTGCATCAAACAGAAAGGTACTATTACTTCATTCCTTGTTTTGCGAAGAAAGTTTAGAGACAGGCATACCACTTGGGGATTTAAATGACCATGCTTTATCGATTGTGGGAATTTCAGTAAATTCTTGGAGCAACCTTGAAAGAGACTCGTAATCTTCTTCGGTTGATGAGTCTACACCAATAGGAAGTCCTTTTGTTGAGCTTAACCCAACACTTTCCATGACCGATGAATTCGAATGTCTAAAGCAGCGGAAAAAAGATTAGCACCATTCGTATAAACAGTGAAATCAAAACAGTAATATGTTCCACCATGGAATGCAATAACAAAACTAGTAACTGAACAAAGTGAAATTGTCCTGCTTAGCAAAATGATATAGCATAGCAAACAATTGTTATATTATAGTCTATGATCGGTAGGTAGTTATTGTTGATAAGCTCAATACAAGAAATCAACAAAAGCAGCTAACATAGAAAATAATCTACCTAGAGCTATGTGAAGATAAGAATCTTGACATAATACAAGGTAAAAACAAAAGAAAAGTCCTAAAGGTGATCACGCATGGGATGGTTAGATTTATTGTCTAGATTATAATATATTATATATACATGCATGCATCTATATATATGAGTGAGTTAACAATGTATTAGTGTGAGGGAGAGGAAAGAGAAACCAAGAAAAATAAGCTGTACGTGTGAAGCTTGCATGCGAGTATTACAGAGAGAAAGAAAAGCTTGGTTCCTCATCTCATCCACAAAATATTATCTCCTCTAAAAATACAGCCAAGTCACTTGCTCACATAAAATCAATCCTTGCACTATATACACAATAAAACAACAAATTGGTATCAGAGCCATGTCATTCGAAGTCATGCCCGTCCCGCGCCTCACAAAATTCAACTATGATAGTTGGGTTATTCGAATGAAGGTACTGCTCGGATCGCGAGGCGTATGGAATATCGTAGAAAAAGGGTACACCGAACCGAAAAAAACGGACGACGCGGCTGAAAGTAAGGCGTCGGAAGAATCTCGCCAACTAGACAACACCGCGCTCAACCTCATCCACCAAGCGTTAGACGATCCCGGCCTCGAAAAGATAGCAGGCGCGAAAAATTCGAAGGAAGCATGGGAAAAACTGGAGAAATCGTACAAAGGCACCGACCGAGTAAAACAAGTACGGCTGCAAACGCTTCGTGGCGAATTCGAAACGACAAGAATGAAGAACGGCGAAGGCGTATCCGATTATATAACGAGAGTACAAACCATCTCGAATCAGTTGAAGAGAAACGGCGAGGCTCTAACGGAAGCCCGGGTCGTCGAGAAATTCTCCGCTCCCTGACGGACGAGTACGAGAACGTGGTATGTGCAATCGAGGAATCCAAAAATCTCGAAGAAATGACGGTCGATGAACTCTCCGGTTCGCTCGAAGCTCACGAGCAACGGAAGAAAAAGAAGAAGCAGGAATCGCTGGACGAGGCCCTGCAGACGAAGTTATCATTGAAAGATGACAAGGCGCTATATACGCATCACGGCCGAGGTCGAGGACGAGGTCAACGAGGACGAGGTTTCGGCCAAAATCCAGGCCGAGGACGAGGATATAATCCGGAACAACGACAAACGAGCAATCAAAATTGGAGAGGACGAGGTCGAGCTCAAGGACGAGGCGGTCACTCAAATCGACCGAACGTTGAGTGCTACAATTGCGGCAAGTTCGGGCACTTCGCAAAAGACTGCTGGGCCGACAAAAAGGTGGAAGAAAATGCGAACCTAGTCGCACAAGAGGATCCAAAGACGAAGGCGTTCTTCTAATGGCGCTCGAGGATACGAGTCCAGGCAACGATATGGTGTGGTATCTTGACACTGGTGCCAGCAATCATATGAGCGGGCATAAACATCTCTTTACGGATCTAAAGAAGATCGAGGATGGCCATGTATCCTTTGGAGACGCATCGAAAATTCAAGTCAAAGGCCGAGGGAAAATATGCTTCTCTCAAAACGACGGCAGACAAGGATCGATCGAGACGTCTACTTCGTACCCGACTTGAAGACGAACATCTTAAGCATGGGGCAATTGCTTGAAAAAGGATGTTCGGTATTCATGAAGGACCGCTCGTTGCAACTAAGAAACAAAGACGGAAGAATGATCGCTCGGGTCGAGATGGAAAGGAACAGAATGTTCAAACTCAACCTGAAGGCGATTCAAGAGCGATGCTTGCAAGTTGACGTAGAGGACAAATACCACTTGTGGCATATGCGTTTCGGACATTTACACTACGGAGGCCTAAAGGAGCTCTCCAAACGAGGCATGGTGCACGGAATGCCAGTGATCGAGGGTGAAAAGAAACTTTGCGAAAGCTGCGTAATCGGGAAACATACGAGGACGACGTTTCAGAAGCATGCAGAATATCGAGCGCGCAAACCGCTCGAGCTCATACATACAGACATATGCGGGCCAATCACACCAGAATCATTCGGTGGAAGGAGATATTTTATCACTTTCATCGATGATTACTCAAGAAAGACGTGGGTGTACTTTCTAAAGGAAAAATCAGAAGCGCTCGAGACATTTAAAAAATTCAAAACTATGGTCGAGAAGGCGACGGGCTCAAACATCAAGGCGCTCCGCTCAGACAGAGGTGGAGAATATACTTCAGGCGTTTTTGTAACTTTTTGCGAGGAGCAAGGCGTCAGGAGGTTCCTCACCGCGCCTTACTCTCCACAACAAAATGGTGTGGCTGAAAGAAAAAACCGAACCATACTTGACATGGTTCGGTCAATGCTGAAAAGCAAGGGAATGCCAAAGGAGTTCTGGGCCGAGGCGGTAAAATGCGCGGTATATATTCAGAACCGGTGTCCACATCACAGCCTCGAGAATCAAACACCGCAGGAAGCATGGACTGGCCGAAGACCGACGGTAGCACACTTCAAATATTTGGAAGTGTGGCGTATGCACATGTACCCGATCAAAGAAGAGCCAAGCTCGACGACAAAAGCAAAAAGCTCGTGTTTATTGGGTATGACGAGAAAACGAAGGCGTACCGGCTCTATGACCCTGAAAATAAAAAGGTGATAGTAAGTCGCGATGTTCGGGTTGATGAAGAAAGTTCGTGGGGCTGGAACGTTGAAGAAAACACAACGCCTGAAGAACCACTGATCGTTGCACCAATACCTGTTCCGATTTCGTCTCAAGAAAATGACGAGGAGGACGAACCAAGACAGCCGAGAATGCGAAGCATGCAGGACCTGTACCGATCAACCGAACAGGTTCACCTAGTCTGCTTATTGGCCGACTCGGAACAAATTAGTTTCGAAGAAGCCATAAGAGACAAGAGATGGAAAATGGCGATGGACGAGGAAATAAAAGCGATCGAAAAGAACGACACATGGAAACTCGTGGAATTGCCAAACGGGCATAAACCATCGGAGTCAAATGGGTTTATAAGAAGAAGATAAATGCTCAAGGAAAAATTGAGCGTTACAAGGCGAGACTGGTGGCGAAGGGCTATCGACAACAAGCGGGAATAGACTACGACGAAGTTTTTGCTCCCGTTGCAAGAATGGAGACAATTCGTTTGCTCCTGCTCAAGCTGCACAACTCAATTGGCCAATCTACCAGATGGACGTGAAGTCTGCTTTTCTAAACGGGGAACTCGAGGAAGAAGTCTACGTGGAGCAGCCCTTGGGATATTCAAAATCGGGAGAAGAAGGTAAAGTGCTGAAATTAAAAAAGGCGCTTTACGGGTTAAAGCAAGCGCCTCGAGCATGGAACACCCGGATCGACGGATACTTCAAGAAGACAAGTTCGAGCAATGTCCGTTCGAGCACGCTCTCTACGTTAAAAGAGAAGGAGAGGAAATGATCATCGTCGCTCTCTATGTCGATGACCTTATTTTCATGGGAAGCAGTGAGAAAATAGTCAACGACTTCAAGAAGGCGATGACGAAGGAATTCGAGATGACGGACTTGGACTGATGAAATATTTTCTCGGTCTCGAAGTCGAGCAAAGAAGCACGGGAATTTTTGTGTCGCAAGAAGCATACGCGAAGGCTATATTGAAGAAAAATAAAATGGAGGAAAGCAACCCGGTAGCGACACCTATGGAACTTGGAACAAAACTGTCCAAGTTTGAGGGAGGACAAGGAGTGAATGCGACCGATTATCGAAGTCTCGTGGGCAGTCTGCGATACTTGACCTGCACGAGACCCGACATCGCTTATAGCGTCGGGGTCGTTAGCCGCTATATGGAAGACCCGAGGCAATCACATCTAAAGCGATCAAGAGAATTCTCCGATACATTCGAGGAACACAATCATTAGGTCTATTTTATTCAAAGGCGAGCGACTGCAAATTAGTTGGATATTCTGACAGCGATTGGTGCGGGGATATCGATGATCGAAAAAGCACTGGCGGCTACGTATTTTATCTCGGAATACGGCATTCACTTGGTTATCTAAAAAGCAACCGATCGTGACTCTATCAACCTGCGAAGCGGAATACGTGGCAGCATCGTGGTGTGTGTGTCACGCAATCTGGCTGAGGAACTTACTGCTCGAGCTGAATCTTCGACAAGATGAGCCAACCGAAATTCGAGTAGATAATAAGTCAGCGATTGAGTTGGCGAAAAATCCAGTTCATCACGAAAGGAGCAAGCATATTGATGCGCGGTTTCATTTTATTCGGGAGCACGTAAAAAATGGAGCAGTGAAGATGGTACATGTCGCAAGTTCGGATCAAGTTGCGGATATTTTCACGAAGCCGTTACCAACAATACGTTTGAAAATTTGAAGCAGATGCTCGGGATGAAAGAGCGGAAGACATTGAGCTTAAGGGAGGAATTTGTTGATAAGCTCAATACAAGAAATCAACAAAAGCAGCTAACATAGAAAATAATCTACCTAGAGCTATGTGAAGATAAGAATCTTGACATAATACAAGGTAAAAACAAAAGAAAAGTCCTAAAGGTGATCACGCATGGGATGGTTAGATTTATTGTCTAGATTATAATATATTATATATACATGCATGCATCTATATATATGAGTGAGTTAACAATGTATTAGTGTGAGGGAGAGGAAAGAGAAACCAAAGAAAAATAAGCTGTACGTGTGAAGCTTGCATGCGAGTATTACAGAGAGAAAGAAAAGCTTGGTTCCTCATCTCATCCACAAAAATATTATCTCCTCTAAAAATACAGCCAAGTCACTTGCTCACATAAAATCAATCCTTGCACTATATACACAAATAAAACAACAGTTATCAAATACCTCGTACTTGTTCTTCGACAAACATCAATGGTGGTCGAATAATTGGCCAAAGTCAACCCCACCCATGTAAAAACAGGACAAGGAGAATAACATCCCACACACAAATAAATTACTGCATATTTTTAATTTCCCCTAGAGAGATGATTTCAAAATCTAGAATCGTAGCATGAACATAAATGACGAAACTAAAGCACAACACAAATAGAATGCAATGATCAACAATCCCATCAAACACTTCGACATGAATAAAGATATCAGAGGTGAAACAATCTACCTAGTGAAGGAAACGGAGAAGGGCCTGTCGAAAAAGTGCGCTCTTTTCTTGCAAAAGTAGGAGAGTGAGTTGAATTTAGTGTTGGCTAAGGTTGTCGCAATATTGGGTAGGTGGAGTTGCAACAGATTCCTACTCATCATCGACTAAAAAAATCCATCTCTCTTCTTCGTGGGTGCTCTTGAGTTCTGACTATTGGCCACAGTTGATTTTAGTATGGATAAAAATGACAATATGAATTAGAAGACTTGAATTGGAATTATACATAACTAAAGGGATCTTGACAGTAAATATCTATCATTGCAGTTAGAAATTAGAAATATCTCAGCGCACACGCTTACCCACCCGCCTGACGTTGAACTCAGAGCTGCGATCCCAATACAATCAAATCAATCGCTGTTCTCCAAAAAGCTTCGAACTTTTATCCCCCAAATCTCCTGCATGGCGTCGAATCCCCCGGACAGCTACGGAGGCGCCGGAGACGACTTCATAGAGCAGATTCTCTCTCGATTCCGTCGTACGCCGGACTCGCCGGATCAGAATCCGGCAATTTATCATCGAATACTCGATAATTATTTAACCCTCTTATTATCATTGTTGTTTTTTCTCCATTAGTTTGCAGGGAGAAAACAGCGAAGCAAGCTTGTGGGGCAATGACTTGTTGACAAGCGAAGAAACAGAGCGCCAAGTATCTAAGTTCATGGAAGAAGACGTCGGAGCTGCAATGCAATTACTGCAATCGAAATCTCTGCACTTATATCTACCCAAATAATCAAATCGATGGGTCAACCACTACGGTCAAACCCGAGCCATCTGCTCCTTCGTAAGAACTTTTGCTAATGGCTGTTAGGAACACTAATCTCTCTTTCTCACACTCTAATTAAGTTCTCTTAACTAAATAGAAATGGCGTTTGAAGAAGTTGTATTGCAAAGTAATAGAGTAGTTGGTACAGGGCTGCAGCCTATATATCATGAGAAAGTTATATGCTTTGGTATGGGTATTAAGATTCCATGTAAGCCATGCCATGCACCAATCCCATTATGAAAACTGATGGCTTTGTAGTTTGTAATTTGTATATTCCGTTGAGAGTTGTAAAAAAGCTGCGCTCTTTGAGGCGATCTTCACACTATTATTATTTTATCACATAAAAGCTTTGCACAATACCCGGTCGAATAGTTTTTTTTTTTTAATTATTTGATTTGTATTATTCTTATTATTCGAATACGGATATTCATATTTTTCGAATTTTAAATCTGATTCGTGGATCTTTTCAAATATATATTCTAATATCGAATTTAAATAATGTGTTTGGAAATATATCTGAATTTGAGATTGAGAAAGCTATATGTAAAGGAATTTTCTGCGCAGTGCGAAAAAAAAACCGCAAACATATCACGTGTCTATATGGATTTGTTTTTAATAAAGCACTTGTTATGTATGTATGAAAAAACATATTATTTGTTCGAATATAGTACCGATGCTCGAACAAATGATGTGAAAATCGCATTCTAACATTAATATACTTATTATTATTATTTTAAATAAATCAATTTCGAATCTCGAATCGAATCGCAAATCCCACAACATTGATTTCAAGCGCAAGAAAAGAATAAAGTAATGATATTTCCATAAATCATCACAAATACAAATACTTTTCATCCACAAAAATAAAGACACACGCAACCATCCAATGTAACCGCGCCGTGTTGCGCGCGAAATGTTTAGCTAAACCTACATTACATACACTACGCCTGATTAATCCACCTAGCCAATTGGGTCGGGTTGACCAAACCCGGCACGTGGGCCCCACCGCTCATCATCAAGTTAGCCACCTCATCGTAGCTCTCGGGCTTGGGCTTCGCCTTGTTAGCCGGTTCGGCCCGCAGCCGCGGGTCTCCAGTCGACCCGACCTGAACGGCTTGGGCTCGGGCCGGGTCGAACTTCTGACCGAAAAGCGTCCCTTTGGACAGAAACTCATGCGCCATGCAACCGGCCAAGAGCTTGTTGTTCGACACCGTCTTCTGCGGCGGCTCAGACGAGGACCGCAGATTGGAGGGGTTTCCGTTTGTAATAGTACCTACGCGTGGTGCTAGATTGAAGATGTTGCCTTTACCACTGGTTTTAATTAACGAGAAATATCGCGTTTCGTAGTGTGTTATAACACATTTTAGCAGAAAAATGCGTTAAAAAGAGCAAAAGAATAGATATCATTTGTTCTTAATAGTGCAATTATTTTGAGTAAAAGCGTAAATAACACACTACATTGTTTATATAGCACATCACGTTATTTTTCATTTCTTTTTACGACCCGAGCTCTATCACCACTCAATGACTATGTCCTTATATCATGCACACTGAGGGTGAGACTAATATTTAGGTTCAAGTATCTTAAATGATAGTAAAAATAATAATTGAATACATGACTATTCTGGTTCGAACATAACTAAATAACACAGATTATTTTTAGATTTCGAGTATATGATTTTATGTTTTTGACTTGTTTGTGACAATTAATACCTAAATACTATTTCCCGAAATAAATAATTTTTAATGATTAAAAAAGAGGTCTACTCAAAAAAACCCAGGTGATATGATTATATAATTTTATTAAAAAGAGGTCTAGTGAAAACTCATGTGATACGAGGAAATATCGGTAATGAAACGCGACACAACCCTTTTTAAAACATTTGATTACCATTAATGGCGCGTGCAGTGGACGTACTGGGCGGCACCAAAGCCTTTGCTGACGTGGAGGAGAAAACCGATTCCTCTCCCTTGCGTTTCCGCGACGCGCCTGCATTTGGAAGCCTGCGAGCGTTGTGGCTCATCTTGGGCCGTTGGATATAGTGGATGGTTCCGATGGGTGCCACGTCACCTGATACGAGATAAGGTCACAAGCGTAAATTCACAGTGAGAGAGACGTGAACGCATTATTTTTGGGTGGAATTTTAAAATCGACGAAGTTGTTGTGTTGTTGATAAAAATTATGCAGAAGCAAACACGAAATTAGGGAAAACGATATTACACCAAAAAGCAAAGAGATAAGCTGAGTTAAAATGAATGAATAACTTCTACGTTGGTTGAAATATGGTTATTTAATGTAAGATGGTGATTGTTACGAAAATACAAATGGGATCTGCTGCGGCGGCGGCGGACGGTTGTCGTCGGCGGAGAGAGGGAGAGGGCAAAAGGGCTTTTATTAGAGGGGTGGAGGACTGCGAGAGAACAACCGTACAACGTGGGGAAGAGGTGTATATTTATAGAGGAAGTCCTAGTTAATAACTCTAATATTAAGCTATATTTTCCAAAGTGCCATTAGGCCGTTTCTTAGTGGGCCGAGACCCAATAGTTATTGGACAAGCCAACGTTACAATGCATGCAACTGAAGTGCAGCAGTCTTAGATAAGGCTAAGCTAAGCTAAGCTAAGCACACATTTGATTAATTTCTGTTTTGCCGTTTTATTTATTTTACTAATTTGATTTATGATAAATTATTTATTTTCCTTTTGTATAATAGCACACACATCTAGTGCGTATAGCTACTACTACGTGATAAGTAATGGTATTGCGAATCAAGCCTGTATTTCTAGTATCTTTGATTTTTCAAGTTTTTCATTGATTAACTTTAATTGCAAGCAATGACTGCAGAAAAAAAAGTTATCTGACTTTGCTCTTGGCTTGATTATTGGCCACGATGTGAGCAATATGAAACTAGTCTTATAGAGCGACCCATACCACATTAATGAGTTAATTATTATCATTTACACACACACACACACACACACACACACACACACACACACATATATATATATATATATATATATATATATCATTTATAATTGCTCCGTTGTAGTCATTATCCATCAATCCATTTAGTATGTCACTGTCTATATTTTGAATTTAGATCAATTATATTCTCAATCATATATATATATATATATATATATTTAAAAAATAGAGATAATTTGAAAGTAACAAGTGGAGTGGACGAAGAGCAAATTTCATGAAAATATAAAACTTAGGCTCCGTTTGGTTCGTGGATTTCGACGTGGAAAAGAAAAGAAAAAGCGTAATTGTACGACACGTGAACCGTAATGTACAATGATTCGATGCTTACCACCACATTTTTCTTTTCTTTTCCGCGTCAATTTCCGCAGACCAAACGCACCCTTACATTTTAGTTAGCCTTCTGTCCATTTCCCACGTGCAATTAATATTTTCTTTTTTATTCGTGAAAAGTCTAAGATGTTGTTATGTTTAAATTATGGAGTGTATTGACTATCTGAAAAATGATAGTTGCTGATTCTTTTATTTGATAAAATAATCAAGAGTACATAGCATGCATGGACCTATTTAATTAATATGCTCTGCCAACAACTATATAATTGGGATTCAGTTTTGCAAGAGGTTTTCAAGTAGCAGTAAAAAGAACAAAAGCACATTCCAGAAGAACAAACGTTATATTTTCTTTGGCTATGGAAATTGAAAAAATAGGTGATGGTGGTGATGATGGGTACACACAAGACGGTACTGTGGATCTTAGAGGGAATTCGGTTCTTAAATCAAAGAGAGGTGGTTGGAAAGCTTGTTTCTTCATCGTTGGTAACAATAAACATATTTCATTTATTATTTTTTAACTTTCCACTTAGTTCTCTTGATCAATCTCATAATGATCGAGCAATTCAAGTCGAGTATTGATCAAGGTGCTCACAAATATAAATTACTTATGTTATGCTTCTTCTTGATTCACAAAAAAAAAATGGGTTCCTTTTGATCGTTTATAAGTTAACGATAATTTAAGATAAATTAACACACTATGACTTGCCGTATATTGTTAATAAATAATGTTACTCTCTCACAACTTTGTTCATGGATTTTAAGACACAAACCCTAAATGACAGAGAGAACAATTAGGTAACCACTTAACCTCAACGAGAAACAAAAACCGTGTGGGTTGAAAGAGATGAAATGCATTAGTCTAGTTTTTTACGTGCATACAAACTTGCACCGTTAAAAATGATTGGCGCATTCGTATTTATTAACGACGCTCAGATCGTTTCGGACAGTGTACGAGGTATTCGAGCGCATGGCGTATTACGGCATATCCACGAACCTATTCATATACTTGACGAACAAACTCCGGGAAGGAACAGTAGAATCGGCCAACAACGTCACTAATTGGGTCGGGACTATTTGGATGACTCCCGTTTTGGGCGCTTACGTGGCCGACGCTCTCCTCGGAAGATACTTCACTTTCATCATCTCCTCTGCCATCTACCTATCGGTACGTGACACATGGCAATAAGCATCTATAAGCCGAGTTTCTTAAATTTATTAAACCTAATACGCAGTGGTACTGGTGGAGCACTTCAAACCAATGTGGTCCAAATAAGCACAGAAAATTGTTTTATGGGGTGCAAATAGAAATATGAAAGTTCAGGGGGGTCATTTTTACATATGTTTAGTAAATTAGGTATTAATTATAAACTTTTTCAGTTAATTATATAAAAGAAAAAATATTCAGTGGGGTCCATGCAACACGCTGGTTCCAAGGTGGCTCCGCCCCTACTAATACATGTTGGATGACCAGTTTAGCTAAACCTTTTAGCCCCAACAGCGTTTATGTGTCATAATTTTAATTTTATATATATTAAATCTTCAACAGTCAAACAATATATTCATTTTATACATCAGGGAATGGCTCTATTAACCCTATCAGTATCAATCCACCCGCTGAAGCCCAACCCATGCACAAACCCTAATGATGGATGCAAAAAGGCCACCACGCTACAGGTCGCCGTGTTTTTCGGTGCGCTTTATACGTTAGCATTGGGGACGGGCGGGACGAAGCCCAATATCTCCACCATCGGGGCGGACCAATTTGACGAGTTCGACCCTAAACAGAAGACCCAAAAGCTATCCTTCTTCAATTGGTGGATGTTTAGCATATTCGTTGGGACATTGTTCGCCAACACGGTTTTGGTCTACATACAGGACAATGTGGGCTGGGCATTGGGCTATGGGCTTCCTACAGTCGGGCTTGTGATGTCGATCGTTATTTTTTTTGGCGGGCACGCCTTTCTACAGGCACAAAATGCCCATTGGAAGCCCATTTACGAAGATGGCTAAGGTGATCGTTGCTTCGGTTAGGAAATGGAGAGTGGTCGTGCCCGTGGATTCGAATGAGTTTTATGAGCTCGGTCATGAAGTTTATACGAAGGGAAAGTATCGGATCGATTCCACGCCTTCTTTGAGGTCAGTTATTCCTATCTGAAAGTCGAATATTTTTATTGTAGTTACATTTCGCCACAAAATTTGATTTGAATATATAATATAAATTACATCAAAGAGCATAATGAATAATTAGGCATAATTTGTTAGATAAAGGAATAAGTATATATAAGATATAACGTGGGCTACCGCCAAATTTATAACCTAAGTGAGTAGGTAAGACAAAATTGTCACTAGTAGTCCATAAACTTTGATATCACTTAGATTTGTCTGAATACTAACACGTTGGAATAACATGCAGACTTGGGAGGTATTAGGGTTTTATTTTGCGTGTATAGGACCCCATTTTAGAGTTGTAATATTGTCAACTTCATTAAGTTAGTCCGAAATCACGATTCAACTCACGCCACATATATTACGCAAGTGCAAGGACCACACATGGTTTGCCGATTACAATAAGCATTTTTAACTACAATTGCTGACCAATTTATTACACAGTTAACTCGAATAGTTTTCTTATACCTTATCATGGACTATATTATTACAGGTTTCTCAACAAAGCATGTGTAAACACAGGCTCCACAAGCCCATGGATGCTATGCTCAGTCACACAAGTAGAAGAAACAAAACAAATGCTACAAATGGTGCCTATCCTCATATCAACCTTCATACCGAGCACAATGGTCGCTCAATTAGGCACACTGTTCGTCAAACAAGGCACAACCCTAGACCGAAAGATAGGCAACTTCGAAATCCCGCCAGCAAGCTTGGCTGGGTTCCAAACCCTATCGATGCTTATCTCCGTCGTTCTATACGATCGATTCTTCATGAAAGCCCTAAAAAAGCTGACCAAATACCCTAGAGGCATAACCCTACTTCAGAGAATGGGAATAGGCATTATCATCCACATAGTCATAATGGTGGTTGCTTCGATCACTGAGAGGCATCGGCTCAGTGTGGCTCGATCGAATGGCTTGGTTTCTAACGCGGGTCAAGTCCCTTTATCGATCTTCGTATTGTTGCCTCAGTTCGTGCTAATGGGTGTCGCTGATTCTTTCTTGGAAGTTGCAAAGATTGAATTTTTTTACGATCAAGCTCCCGAGAGTATGAAGAGCTTGGGGACTTCTTATTCGATGGTGAGCCTTGGGGCGGGAAATTTTATCAGTAGTTTTCTTCTTTCGACGACGTCGAGGATTACTAAGGGCGATGGGCGTGAGGGGTGGATAGCAAATAACCTCAATGATTCTCACTTGGATTATTATTACGCCTTCTTTGCGGTGTTGAATGGTTTGAATTTAGGGCTTTTCTTGGTCGTGGTTAA
This sequence comes from Craterostigma plantagineum, assembly GCA_027422505.1. NCBI lineage: Eukaryota > Viridiplantae > Streptophyta > Magnoliopsida > Lamiales > Linderniaceae > Craterostigma > Craterostigma plantagineum. The sequence goes on from JAPQWV010001724.1 coordinate 41,901, forward strand.
GTTCTACGTTTACAAGGCCGAGGTCTCTGATTCCATGAGGGTTCTTAGGGACGAGCTGAGAGGTTTGAGGAATAAGGTGTCGAGCGACGAAGAGATTAGAATGGCATTGGCATGACTTGAATGATTATGTGCATCATTTGGATATTAGGGATTGAAAGAACGACTTCTACACTAGATAGAAGAATAGTGTAAGATTTAAACCCATTACGGTTATGTTATAATATCAAATTATATAAGATTATTAAACCAGCGGTCTTTCACTTTACAACTTTTTGTAATACTAACAGCAACAACATATAATCTTTTTGTCACTGTCCATATATATATATATATATATATATATATATATATAATGTATGAAATTTACGGCAGCTACTTAAATATGGCTGCCATTTGTATCGTCTACTACGGCCGACGGGACTTGCTTTGGAATGGAATTATAATGTTCAATCGGTGACATTATTTAATAAACTTAATTTGAATACGTCTGTCTTTCTATAATATCTATTTTTTTTTTAAATTTAAACAGTCGCAGTACTCAATCTAGGAACGAAAACGAATTGTGACAAATTAAAGCAAAGCTAGAGACAATGAATCTTTCTATCGCATAGTTGAAAACGAATTGTGACAAATTAAAGCAAAGCTAGAGTAAATGAATCTTTCTGTTGCACAAGTTGAAATTGCAGGTAGCTGTCTTCTTGCATTGCGTTGTTACTTTCACTTGTCAAACTAATGTCTTTATACAAGGAAATCATCGTCCCAAAACATCAACATTAGAGTCAACAGTTACTTTTATTGCAAGATTAGGGACCTCTCACGGTTCCTCGCTCTCATTCATGAAATACTCAATTGGCAATTGGGATGTGAATATTCGGCTTCCGATCGATGTATAAACAAAACCCCATATATATCTATTATAGAGAGACTAGTTTTATTTAAGAATCTCATTATTAAAACACTAATTATATCTTCTCGTAACCCTCACCTCTAGGACCGTTGCTAGGTTGACCATGGTCTTTGGTTCTATATCGCATGTCGAAAATTTTATGAGTGACATTATTTTTTACTTTAAATAAAAGAACCAAGAATTTCCTAGGATGCCCCATTTAATTGATATTCTCTAGGGGTATGATGTCATGCCCCAACATAAGTTTCATTTAGGTTTAAGGTTTCTCTCAGAAAATTTTTAGTTTTAAGGACCCGATTTCTGCAGTACCACTTAATTGTTCTGCAGTACCACATTGCTCTTCACTACCACTTCATTGTTCTTCAGTACCACTTCATTGTTCTGCAGTACAACTTCATTTGTTCTACAGTACCACTTGATTTTTCTGCAGTAACAATTAAGTGGTACAGAAGAACAATAAAGTGGTACTGCAGAAATCGGTCCCTTTTCTGAGGCCTGAATCCGATTTTAAAATTTAAATGGGTTCTGAATCATAATTAACACTATTTTCTAAGCTCAACGACTATATATATAGGGTTAAGGTTTGAAGCGGGTTTTTCAGTAGCAGTAAAAGAAATAACACCAACGCAAAACTTAGTCTTTATTTATCTTTTCCTTTTCTCGATATCATGCTATGGAAGTTGAAAGAATAGATGACTGTGACGATGGGTACACACAAGACGGAACTGTGGATCTCAAAGGCAACCCAGTCCTTAGATCCAAAAGAGGTGGTTGGAAAGCTTGTCTATTCATTGTTGGTAATAAACATATATACATATACATATATATTTACTTTTTCATTTATCTTCATCAATCTTCATATGCATGAGCCCGAATCGAATTCAACTCGAGCTTTGACAAATAGCTTGACCCATTTACACCCTTATGCATATACACTTTCACCATATCTCGTTCATATATGCTTTTCTTGATTCACAATAGAGCAAACTATGGTTTTTGCTAGAACTTTTGAACTTGTATCATTACAAGTTGGTCACGATGAAGTAGTTGTAAGACAAATATATGATACTGATTAGATCATTAAGCGAAAAGGTGGAAAATGTTTACTTAAGTCACTTATTACATGTATTTGAGTTTAACTCATACCACAAGAAACGATGCGGTATGATCAAGTGTACATTGTGTCTTGGATGCCCGTTTTTTTCTCGCATTAGAAGCACGAGATTATTTACTTAGAGATATTATGACTTAGATTTGTCTCTTTTTTTTTGTTTGTTTCAAGAATTCCATTTTTCTATGCATGCAAAATATTAAACGTATTAACAAAATCGCTTTCTACAACATTGAAATCATCGGCCGATCCGCAAAAATCTAAAAGCCAAATAAGAAATATCCAAAAAAGTCTCCGAGTGGGGTCTCGTGATTAGTTTTCTTTATTATTGTTTTCTTTTTCCCTCTATTAATATTATAATAATTTAACGCATGAATACGAACATGTCAAAGAAAATAGTATTGGAGACCTGTTTATTTAAATGCAGGCTGTTGGTAGTGACATTTCTGTCTTGTTTCCAGTCATCCATCACTTTCAATTTTATTATTAATTATATATGATGGATATGCATTTTTTAAGTGAATTTATCATTCAACTTATATCAGAGCATAGGCCAACTAGTACAAAATATTTGTTACCACTTGAAAACCAACCTTAAAGAAAGAAAGAATTCACCCTAAACCTGCGGCATTGAAGTAGTATTATGACATGTGACATGCATGTGTTATATTCAGGCAATTTTGGTTTGAGAATGGTTAGAGATGTCAATAGAATGATATAGTATTCTGCATTTGCTAAGTGATGTAAAACTAACGTTCTTATATGTGGTAGTGGAACTTCCTTCTATGACGATGTTGCCATCTTGAAACTTGAATGATTAGGTGTTATAATCCAAAAGCTTAAAAGTACTAATGATATGCATCGTACGTATAGATGATGGACACGAATTGGTATTTTGCTTACTACAGACACTCATTTTTTTTCTGGGACAGTGTACGAGGTATTCGAGCGCATGGCGTATTATGGAATAGCCACAAATCTATTCATATACTTGACGAAGAAACTTCGAGAAGGAACCGTCGAATCGGCCAACAACATTACCAACTTGGGCGGGACAATTTGGATGACTCCCGTGTTAGGCGCTTACGTCGCCGATGCTCTCCTTGGAAGATATTTCACTTTCATCATCGGCTCTGCTATCTACCTATCGGTACGTGGCATATGGCAAACAGCCGAATTTGAGATTTTAAAGTGATGAATATATAAAACTATTATCTAATTAGTCAATGTTGAATGTTGAGTTTATCACATTTTGAGTTTATGCATTATATATTCGCACCCCACCTCGTGTTTAGGAAGATTTCTTTCTTCTCTAGTGCTAGACGTGTAATTTACATTGAATGGGTGGTCGTGAGATTCTCACCTTTGACCTCTATGCTGAGCTTTGATATCCTGTTGAATGATCAGTTCAGCTAAAAGTTTAAGCCTGAATTGGCTGTATTATTGTATTTGAATTTTATATGTTATATTTCCAACGGTGACAAATATACACATACATCAGGGCATGGCTCTATTAACCCTATCAGTATCAATCCGCCCATTGAAGCCCGGCCCATGCACGGACCCGACCGGCGCCACATGCAAAAAGGCCACCACACTACAACGAGCTATGTTCTTCGGGGCTCTATACACAATAGCATTGGGGACTGGTGGGACGAAGCCCAACATTTCCACCATCGGGGCGGACCAGTTCGACGAGTTCGACCCGAGAGAGAAGGCCCAAAAGTTATCCTTCTTCAATTGGTGGGTGTTTAGCATATTCTTCGGGACATTGTTCTCAAACACGGTTCTGGTCTACATACAAGACGACGTTGGCTGGACTCTGGGATATGGGCTCCCCACTGCAGGGCTCGCGATATCGATCGTGATTTTCGTGGCGGGACGCCTTTCTACAGGCACAAGAGGCCCATGGGCAGCCCGTTTACTAAGATGGCTAAGGTGATCGTGGCATCGGTTAGGAAATGGAGAGTTGTCGTGCCCGTGAGTTCGAATGAGCTGCATGAGCTCGATCATGAAGTTTATACGAAGGGGAAGTATCGAATTGATTCCACCCCTTCTCTGAGGTCAGTTATTCCTATCTAAAAGTTGAATATTTGTTTGTTTAATTTAGTTATATTTCTCCACTAAAATTGATGTGTTAGAATGATTACTTTAAGTAAAAGCTTAAGCTTGTAGGGAGGGTTTTTTCAATTTTATGTTATACTTTCAACACGCCCCCCGCGTCCATGCCGATTTCTTTATAATCTAGCGTTAGACGTGTAATTTCTTTGAATGGATGGTCGAACGATTACTACCCAATACCTCTTTGATCCCTCAGCTCCGATAACATGTTGGATGTTCATTTCACATAAAGCTTAAGCATGTAGGGAGTGTCTTATTTTTTTAATTTTATATATGATGGCTCAAACTCATAAGCTCATGTGGTTCTACTCCAAAACAAATTGGCAATAGAGGGAGTTACGTGTGTTCAAATGTCGGTTAACCGACCAACCGAACCGAAACCAAATTATCAGTTTGTACCGGATCAAAATATTTCGGTTCAGTATTCGATTTTCATTTTTTAGAACCAAAAAATTGATTCGGTTCGGTTTATTATCTGGTTAAACCAAACCCAATGAAATCAAATTCTTTTTTTTTCAATTTTTTATATACATAATATATTATAAAATGTGATGATATACTATTATATGTTTTATAAATATATCCACCATATTTAATAAGTATGGAAAATATCTATACATATATATATGATAAAAATCATATTAATATAATTATTATTTTTTAAATTCGTTTTTTTGGTCGGTGATCCGTACCGAATCGAAATATTTCGGTTCGGTTTTCGATAAATAAAATTCTTGAGGTTCAGTTATTACCGAACGAATAAGAGGGAGTAACCCACAACTTAAAAGTAACTTTGAAACTAATTATTTAACCGATATAGGACTTGAGTTTGCTACCCAACAACTTTTTCATCAATTTATCACAACTAACTATGGTAATTTTCTTACATTCTTATGGACTATATCATTACAGGTTCCTCAACAAAGCCTGCGTAAACACAGGCTCAACAAGCCCATGGATGCTATGCTCGGTCACACAAGTAGAAGAAACCAAACAAATGCTAAGAATGGTCCCAATCCTCATATCAACCTTCATTCCTAGCACAATGCTAGCTCAAATTGGAACCCTCTTCGTCAAACAAGGCACAACCCTGGATCGAAAAATCGGCAACTTCAACATCCCACCAGCAAGCCTAACGGGATTCGTCACCCTATCGATGCTTATCTCCGTTGTTCTATACGATCGCTTCTTCATGAAGGCTATGCAAAAGCTGACAAAAACCCTAGAGGCATAACCCTACTCCAAAGGATGGGAATAGGCATGATCATACACATAGTCATAATGGTCGTTGCTTCGATCACCGAGAGGCATAGGCTCGACGTGGCTCGATCGAATGGCTTGGTTTCTAACGCGGGCCAAGTCCCTTTATCGATCTTTATATTGTTGCCTCAGTTCGCGCTCATGGGGGCCGCCGATTCATTCTTGGAAGTTGCAAAGATTGAATTCTTTTACGATCAAGCTCCTGAGAGTATGAAGAGCTTGGGGACTTCTTATGCAATGGTGAGCATTGGGGTGGGAAGTTTTATTAGTAGCTTTCTTCTCTCGACTGTGTCGAGGATTACCGAGGGCGACGAGCGTCAGGGGTGGATAAGGAATAACCTCAACGATTCCCATTTGGATTATTATTATGCCTTCTTCGCAGTGTTGAACGTTATGAATTTCGGGATTTTCTTGGTCGTGGCTAAGTATTACGTTTACAAGGCCGAGGTCTCGGACTCGATGAGGGTTCTTCGGGACGAATTGGGAGCTTTGGGGCATAAGGTGACAGAGGATGAGGAAAAGTTTAGGACAACATTGGCTTGATCATTTGTGTACAATGATATGAATTGAAACAATGCTAGAGAGGTGGGATATCTCTCAATAATTCCATATGCTTCAAGATTATAAGCTATCGCCCTTTCATTTGCAGCGATTTGTACTACTAACCTCTGATAGTTTTGCATTATTCTTCATTATGAATATGCAAATCAATATTACACGTATGTACAAACCTCTTGTGCATAATTGATCATTACATTACAAGACATGCTTAGTAACTATTCAACTGTAAAACAAAACTTGCTATCTTCCGAACAGATATCAACTCTCTGATAGTTTTGCATTATTCTTCATTATGAATATGCAAATATGAGTTTGAATCGTTATAGTAGCAGCCAACGATTAACCAATCAACTATTGTCGAAGAAATAAATCAGTATGATTTCGACTAGATTTTCCGAACAGACGCCCTGCACTTAATTTTGATTTTCAATCTTGAGAAAAATAATCTAAAGCAGTAGGAGCACAAAATTTAATCTTTGATCAAATAACTAGAAAAAGATCGGATCAACATAAAATCTCAAGGAAGGTATAACTACTAAATCGAAATAAATCCATATATCAAACTTGCCAAAGAAACAAAAGGACAACACAAAAAGTGCACCAGTTGATCAAAATGGGATGAGAACGGGCGAACTATAGTCCTTACACGTTATATCGGACTTTGTTCCTGTCTCTTTTAGCATCCTCCTGCGATCATGGTAACATGAAACTATGCTATTGGGAAACCAAAAAAAAAGGCCAGCATCACATTAGACAATAAATAATATAATATGGTCCTTACATGGAAATTGTACGACATCTTCTCATTGAAATCGATGATCTCCTTCCATTTTCTTCCAACAGCCATCTGCGTTGGCAAAGAAGAAAATGAGTTTCAAACAGCTATAACAATGAATAACTTCGTATCATATTCAGCTTAATAAAAAGAATAACAAACATATGTAAATCCAAAAAACAATAAAATTAGTCCAAATCCAAATGTCTATACGGTAGAGTTTAATATTCATGAGGATAAATAAGCAGCCTTAAACCTGAAAAAGATAAAGAGAAAAAAAAAAGTACTTGAACAGCTTCATTGGCTGCAGTCTTTGTCCAGAGGGAAAGTTTGTCTTGCCTTGCACGCACGCTTGCAACAACTCCACATATCTCCTCTGTATCATCAAACTGTTCTCCGATTAAAGCCATTAACTGCACAAGAGATTACAAGTCGAAAGACCTGCCCAGTCATAAACCGGCCTAAGCAACACGAGAGCGAAATAGTAAACTCACGAAGAAAGAAGACAGTGAAATGGCCGTGCATCACTTTATGATCAACGTTTTAGGCAAGAAAACACTACGTACAGTTTGAAGCCACATGTTGTCTAAATTAGTCTTGTTGTTGCTGGTAACAGTCCATTTGCCCCCGCTAGCACATTCAGGGTCTTCCCATTTAGGCTCCACCCCAGCTCTGAATAGGTGAAACTCAGCATTAGCTGGAAATTTGCTGGGCTTGAAAATCTGATCATGCAAACTGCAACAGAGTTTCACCGTTTCAATTCAATTTTGTTGCCGTGACAACATTTAGCATATATATAATTCCCTAATAGTGAAGCAGATAACACATCTCTTGAGTTGAAAGTTAGTCAAATTAGGAAGTCGTTTCAAGCAATGATTCAGGAATAAAACCATGTTATGAATTTTTCATAAACAATGCAGCTTTTGAAGGTCAGAATACACCATAAGTAAAACAGAAACTACATATAATCACTCTCATGACGTGAGAACAAGATACGTTGGTATATATTTCAGAAGAAAGCCCAGAAAAAAAAGGAAATCTCGTATTCTTCACCATGGCACTGTACTGTTTAAATGAAGGCTAAGAGAGATTATCAACATACAGTTTACAAACTAGGAGAAAATAAGGAAAACCTTCACAAATCAAGTAGTTTGAGACTATCTGAGGAAGCTAGAAACCTCAGAATACGACAAAAGTTAAGAACATCAGTAGATCTATCTCATTAACTCATTTAGGTTTCTTGCTTTAGCTGAGATTTGAGAGTAGAAGTATTACCAACGTCTTATTCTATGAATTCACTTAAGGTGCCAGGCTAATCACACGAAACAAACAATTGAGAGAACAGATGAAGATAGCAGGTGTTACTAGCAGTTTCTAGGATAAAAAAAGGATAACTCTTACGGTACCTCCAAAATTCTTCGACGGTGTCGAAAGTGTAGGCCTTGCGAAGCGAGCTGCCCCAAGCGGCGCCTTGTTTGGTCTTCGATTGATTGTCGTACCAAAATGTCCACTTACGTTCGAGCCTGTGCGGCTGCCTCTCAGACGCCGATTGGACCTCCGACGGAAGATCTGAACCAGCTAAGTCGGCGGACATCCTCTGATCAATTTTTGATTTGTAATAGCTTATCAGAAAAAAAAAAAAAGAAGGGGGGTTTTGTTCCGAGGGGAGGGAGAAGAAAAGCTAGGGCTTTCTTTTATTTATTTATTTAATTAATTAAATGGAAATTTGGGACTTCACTTGGGTTTCGAGGTCGGTGATGCCAAATCACAACGCCTACCGGATATTAGTTTAATTTATGATATTGACAAATAATATTATCAAAATTTTCATTTCTTCCATACTTGGAATCAAATATTTGAAAATATACATCCAATTTTATCGGAGGCTAAGCTATAAATTTGAATGCAATAGCGTAGATGCGTATCCTAATTCACTAACAAAAAAAAAAAAAAAAAAACCTTTCTTGGATCTATAAGTAAACCCCTTCATCGAAATTTCCGCTCACTCCAACAAAAGCCAAGGCGCTTAGTTGTCGTTTTTCAATTCAATAAAGGGATTGAATGATCGTCTCTTTCCCTCTGTTTTATTTCCCAGTGTAATAATAATCATGCTTCAGCTTCATTAATGCTGCCTGAATAACCACGATTCCGACGTGGGCTCTCACAATAATCGAAAAAGTTTGCATCTTTGGAGAGTGATCAGTCATCTATGGAATCCCCAGGGTTCTTCACTATCCGTATGCTCCATTCTTTGGTGGCCTCATGTTGTGGATCCCTAATGATGTTCTACAGCGATAAAGATCTTGCAAGTAAGCTAATGCGATCGACGGCCCACGATCAGCTGCTTATTAGAACTTCGGACTCTTTTTCGGGCCTGGTATTGTTCGACATAGGGTTTCTCTTGTTCATGGCTGCCTTTGTGAAGGACAGAGATTTCCATGGCTTCTTCGCTGGGGGATGTGTTCTTCTCCACGTTTCAATGGCTGTTTGGAGGATTTACTTCGAGAGGAAAATCGAAGTTCTTGGGCACGATTGGTTGGGGTCTTTTTAAAAAATAGCTTTTGACTCGGTCAGCTTAAAAAAAAATGGTCTCGTTGATTCTACTTTTTAAAAAATAGCCTTCAATTTAAGCGTATTTTCGTCTTTTTACAAATGGGTCTCATGCTTTAATAAGTCGTGGGTTCAAATCCCCAATTTTTTTATTTTTTTATATATATAGCACGGGACCTGTGCTACAGCACACGTCCCTTGCCATAGAGCACAGGTCCCATGAAGCAAGGGACCTGTACTATACAGCACAGGTCCCTTGCTATATAGTACAGGTCACATGAAGCACGGGACCTGTACTATACAGCACAGGTCCCTGCTATATATATAAAAAAATATTGGGGATTTGAACCCACGACCTATTATTACTTGAACGTCCGAGTACACAACCACTGGACTACACACCACCCACCCACCCAAACGCGATTCCCATTTAACATATTGGTTTTTAACGTGGGCACGATTAGTCAGGGCAATATAGTCATTTTACATTTGAGGACTATTTTTTTAAAGTTGACCGAGTCAAAGGGTATTTTTAAAAAATCCCGATTGGTTGAGGCTTGTCTTGGGAGATATTGTCTTGGTTGGGTCTTCTTTCTTGTTTGTTCGTGGAGGGAGAAGTACGATTAGTGGTTGTGTTTTTTTTTTTTCTTCTAGTAGTGTTCGGTCTTTCTGCTAAGGAGCTGTGGCATTGTTCTTAAAAAGGTCGCAACTTTTGTACAATATGTTTGAAATAAAATCTGCTGTTCTTTCTTCGTTTCCACAAAGCAAATATAGTTCGATGGGTATTTGTAGAACTCAGTAAAATGATGAAAGTTCAATACAAAACCAGACAGGCCTTAATTGACCTCGATTAGAAGAAAAACAGGTAAATACTCTTTTTCCTTCACAAGCTTTTTCTTCCATTTCTTGCCTTAATCATACGAAATCTAACTGATGCAGTGTCTGAACTGAATGCTCTAGATACGCTTGAATTTAGTTTCTTTGATCCAGGTTGGCCCAAAATGGTGAGAATTACAATTAAGTACTATATATTTTGAAATAAGCCCATCTAGTCCCTTTGAGTTTGATATGATATACGTTATGATTTCAAGCACTCGGTTTCAATTGAAATCTGTGTGTACCTACGTTATATGATGGTCAATTCGGCACTGTTCACCAACTTGATATTTTCCAATTACCAATGTTTTTTTTCCTTGTTCTTCAAACTATGAAATCAAACGTACCCATTAAATACAGCTCAGCTGTCTTCCGCAATGTAGCTATTTCAAATAATGGCATAACTTCGCTTCCTCGTTACTTCATTGTTCTTTCTCCACTATGCTTTTCTCCTCTTGGCATTATTAACTAACGACCCTTGGCCTTAGACACTACACCAATTCCGACATCATATTTAAGCTTTTCCATGCATTTGTGAGTTTTTTGTTTTTTTTTTTTCTTTTTTAAATCTTCGATCTCTGCCCAGTTAATGATATGGCCTTCGAACAAGATTACGCTGTCCAAAAAACAGCCCTCAAATTAGAAGCAAATCAATCACCCAATTCAATAACCGAGGATTCAAATCGATTCTTCGATTGCAACATCTGCTTAGACCAATGTAACGATCCAATAGTCACCTTTTGCGGTCACCTTTACAGGCCGTGCATCTACGAATGGCTAAGGGCTCATCAAATGTCCAGTTTGTAGGGCCCGCATATCAATTTCGTCGCTAGTTTCTCTCTATGGCCGAGGGATTTCACTTTGTGATTCTAAGGTTGAAAAACAGAGGAAGGCGTTGGGCGTAGTACCACAAAGGCCATGGGCACCTGGGACTTACACTACTACTCAGTCATTTCATCGTCGGGAATATATTTCTCATAGACTCAATAGTTACCCTTCGACGAGCAGTTTCTCTTTCTACAGCCCTACGGTCCACATGGTAGGTGAAATGGTGTTTGTTCTAATGTTTGGGAGCTCGGAGACTAACCTGCTTGAGTATCCCTATTCGAATTCTTATTCAAACCCCTTTTTGGCGAACGTTGGTCCGAGATTGAGAAGGCGAGAAATGCAGCTCGGCAAGTCGTTGAATAGACTATCCATTTTTCTTTTCTGCTGCGTTGTTCTGTGCCTTGTACTGTTTTGATCTTTGGTTTTTGCTGTAGAGAGTGGCTGCGCTGTTGAAAATTGTCATGTAATGTAGCACATCTCAATAGATCTGTTAAATAGCCACTTGTACACGGTACTCTTGAACAGTATATAGGATCCATTTCCACGTTAATACGTTATTGTAATGAACAACGTTTTATAGGGCAAGAACACACCTTAAGACAACCTATTCTCCTGCTTGTTGGCTCCGTCTTCATCATCATCTGAAAGCAGTCTGAACTTGAGAACCTTATTGAGTCGTGTGATTGGATTGATTTGCTTGGGCACGGTTTTCTTAGGATCCACGGTATATGTTCCTGAGAATAGATTAGCTTCGGATGGGCCCGTCTCCTTGTGAACAACTGGTGCATCGTCTGCGTAAGAAATTGGTATTAATTCAACCTCGAAAAACTGTAATAATACGACACTACGACCCGCCTTTTGTACAGAGAACAAGACAAAGATTGCACTCACCAGTTTCATTAAAGACGAGGCAGGTTCCAATCGTTTCTTCATACTCTCCAATCTTAGCCAAAATGGAACGACAAACACGAAGCAATGGATAAGCGTTCAATTAGGAAAAATGCAACTAATGTATCAGTTGTAAGCTATAAGTCCACTAGTTTAACTACGATCAATGAGCAATTATAGGATGTAATAGTTGACATATACCAGTTTGATTTTGCCGTCTATGATCATAATCGGATTGAGAGTGTCCAGACCCTGCATATTCATTGAATAAAAGATCTGAAGGCCGAATCTAATCAGAATGTGAGCACTTTGGATAGAGCTCACAAAACAGAAAAAAAATAAAAATAAAACTTGAGCACTCAGATAATCAAATGAACATAACCAAAAGGCATGAAACTGATATCGTGCAAGAAGAAAGGATTGAGCGACATTCAAAATGTTAATCCTCGACCACAAGGAAAACAACACAATAGATTAAACAGCTATTACATCTAATTTTCTAGCTTGAAGGTAAGGCGATAGCCATATTTCGGGAAAATACAAACATAGCAGTCGAGCAATGGCAAATTTCTGCTAGGTGGTTTGCCACAAGTATAGCTACAGATACAAAACATGTGCAATTGCACCTTTCCCTAAGAAATCAAAACCGAAAAAACTCCAGAGATTGAGAACATTACGTACGGAGAGCACATACGGGGCGTTCGGTGGGATTGAAACGTGCTGAAAAATGGCATCCAAGTCAATCAGAATAAACTCCTCTTCCTCATCCTCGACTTCATCTATTCCGCTGTGCATCATATATCAAATAGAAAAGAAGAAAAATTGAAAATCAAGTTGAAAATTGGATTTATTGGGTAATTTTTATGCTTGTGATTCCTTAACCCAGAATCACGTTGCTTTACAAGGAGGACGACGACATCACGCGCAGAAAATATTTAGGCCCAATAGTCTCAAGTAGCCCAATACAGTGCTAAAAACAAATATTTAAATTTAAACTCTTTATAAATCATTTATTTTTATTTTCTCGTGAACTTAATCACTGCAGATTAATAAAATTGCCATTAATTTAGAGATCAATTATGTCTGCCTATTCACTCACGCTCTCACACGAAACAGTAAAGCAAAAATAAAACAAATAACGAGGTATAATATAAAGCACACTAAAAGATAGAATGGAATGAATATCAATCAACTACTCTACAATTGCCGATTACAGAATACAAATCGGTTATCTAATCATAGCCTCTGTAAATCCACCCATCTTTTCCACCCTCTTTTCCCTTTTTTTCACTTCCACTAACATATTCCATCAACCAATTGACGGGACAAACAAGATGACAAAAATAAAGTACGTTTTTTTACTCCAATTGGACTCTATATCTAACACTAGTATTGTGTTGATTAGTAGAGATACTCTAGATAGAGTACACATAAATAGAAAGTGCAACACAATTGTTAAGACAAAAATTATGTTGCACTTTCTATTTATTTATAATTTATTTAATAAAGAATATTTAATTATCTTTTAATATTTGATATTCTTATAATAATAAAAGACAAATAATATTAATTTCATATTATTTTATTTATATTTACGTTTTAATTTAATAAAATTATACTGCAATAATATGCTAAGTTCATAATTTAGTTAATTCTAGATAATAATATATAATTTATTGGTTTTTAATTATTATAATATAAAGATTAATATAGGAATTTGATTTTTAGAGTAGAAAATAGAGTTAATGGTTGGAGTGAAAATCAGTGTAGAAAATAGAGTTTATGGGTTGGAGTAAGAGCACTGTAACAGCTGTAATATTGTGCAGAATTAACTGTATTTTCACGCCGCTTGTTGGACATGCTCTAATAAAGGAGGGGGTCCTGTTCTGAGGAGGAGAGAGAATATTTTCAATTTTTTCATACTTGGAATGGAATATTTGAAAATATACATCCAATTTTATCGGATGCTAAGCTATAAATTTGAATACAAATAAAAAAAATCGTGTGGGATCCAAGATTAGTATAAACTATAAATTTGAATAATAAAAGAATCGTGTAGAATGGTTTTTGCCCAAGTAACGGCCCTCACTAACGCCCATTAAAAGCCCGAATAGCATTTTACTTTACAATGTCAATTCCATTTTCTTTATTTCTTTATTTTACGTTTTCGCCTCGCTTTTCGCAACACGAAATTGTCCTAAAAAAACGACTTTATTTTGTTATTGAAAACATTATTTAAATTAAAATCTCGGCGAATCTACTTTGTAGAGCGAAGGGGCCTTACGAAATGCGTGGTTGAATGAAATTTTCATCTGGTCAGACAACTATCTATAGGTTTTCGAAGAGCTACGGCGAATATTTTGCTAATAGTCAATTTCACACTAAATTGCAATATTGTTTTTTCTAGTTATTACATGTATGAACTACATAGAACTGTTGTAGTATAATCATTTTGTATTAAACTTGACATTTAACTTCACACACACTCTTGCCTTGAGGATAACAAATCCCAGTATAAAGGCAACACCAGCAATAATTTTTCGAAGTCTTTGAGCATAGCTGAAGCTCGCAACCGCCAACTGAACTGGCCTCGTTAATCTTACCTTCAACACCTTTTCAATAATAACACAAAGCAATTAATCACAATTTATACGTATATATATATATATATATATATGGTATGTATATAGAACAATTACAGGTTTCAACTATAGAAAGTTAGGGTTTGTAAGGAGCATGTTATGTACTGTAAGTACTTACATTGGTGGGGAACAATGATGAGGGCAACGACGAGGGTCAATAGCAGTATAATATTGAAACGACCCATTTAGATATAACAATGATAGTTAGCTAGAGATTTAAGTATTTTGATAAGATGAAAAATTCACATAAAAGAGGGACTAAGGTACATTTAACATATATAGAGCCATATGACTTATGAGAGAGTTCACAATATAGGATAACCTTTATGTCATTTCTTTGTAATTTCGATTTCTTTAGTATAATAAGATGGAAAAACAAAAGGAACAAAGAGGCAGTGATCTCTTTTGATAATTATTGCTAGTAATAGAGTTACATCTGATTACCAGAATTGGATACCATCAGAATTCACATAATCTTGCCTACGTTACCTGTCATTTAATATCATTTTCAATTTCCATGCATGATAGAGCAGAAGTATTAGCAAGCTGTGGGAAATAATTTCACAGGGTTTTTCTAGAAGGATATTTTTGAGTACTTATGATAATGATATCTCTTCTGTTCTCTCATAGACTACATATGATGATATCTCTTCTGTTCTTTCATAGACTGTTATTACCGATTGTCTTGCACTAAACTAGAAAATAAAACCATGGATAATAGGCTTTGCTTTAGTCAGGCCAACATCAATTTTTAGGATATTTTGTTTTCTTTTAGCTATCAGTGTCATATATCGTTGTTCCAAACGAATCATTGATCTCAATATCGGTACTGCTATAGTAGGGCATATAATCTTAATATGGAAAAAACACATTAAAGCTTCCTACCCGCCATTATCTGAGAAATTCGACATAGGCATATGTTATCAGACTAGCACAAGATAATACTGTTATTACAACATGGAACTGTAATACTATCAAATTTCACATGTAACTTGACACACATTCTTGCCGGGATAACACCTCCCAGTCAATGTTGTAAATACGCTAGGCGCTAGCCGGGCGCCCGAGGGGGGCCTAGCGCCTAGTCGGGCTAGGCGGGGCCTAGGCGGTTTCTAGGCGGAAATTATTCGGTAATCGAATGTTTTATTATTATTTTTCTGTAGATCAATATACCAATATTATAAATTTTTCCAAACATTTAAATTTTTCGAGTCAATATTTTAGTTTAAGTAATTGTTATTTCCGTTTATTATTTTTGGGTTTCGATTTCTATATGTTAGTTTATATAGTTTAATATTTCAGTTTTATATATCTGATTTCAGTTTTAATTATTTTATTTAAGTTTTAATACTATTTTGTGCAATCGGCCAAACAAACTAACAAATACAAGTATCAAACTGAAAGTTTGATGTCCCACACCGGATGGATTGTGTAAAGAAAGCCAATCTGCTTTCTATATAAAGCATATCACCCACACCTCTGAAAAGACGTAGTGCTTGCCTGAAGTGGGCCGCTGCATGCTTTGTGGTGTAAGTGGGCCAATGCCCTGCTTATGCGAGTTTGTTTTTAGTAAAATATTTATATTTTAATTTTATTAAATAATCATTAAGCGGCCGATTAATTGGTATAATCGCCGATTAATTGGAATAATCGGCCGATTAATGGGCTGCCGATTAATTCGTCCGATTAGCCTGTTTTCGCCACGGTGCTAGCCGACTAGCGCCTAGGCGGCGCCTAATCGGCCGCCTAGGCCGAGTTTTACACACTGCTCCCAGTAGAAGCACAACACCAGCAATAATTCTTATTCGACTTCTTCGAGCATAGTCGAAGATCGCAACCAACATTTGTACTACTCAGCTCACCTTCACCACCTGATAATTATAAAGAAAAAAGCACAAATTATTAATCATTATATACATACATATATGTAATATAACTTGACCAATGTATGTAATTATAAACAATTATAGACAGACACTGATGAGAGTTCAGACCTCTAATGTCGTATGAAAAATGTTAATGTTGAGACATCGACATTGGCAATGTTGGGTGTGGGTAACATTCTAGTCAATATTTATTGGCTGAGAATGTTCCCTTTTATCAGTTTTATCTTTCATGCCCAAAACTTGTATAATCCGGTACTTGACTATATTTAGTATTTTGCAGGACTTAGATAAAGCTTGGAAGGAGTCAATAACGTGTGGATTCCGTGTGGATAAGCTAGAGCGAACTTAGAAGAAGAGCATACCAAAAATAGTATACTTGGAGAGCAAGTGAAGACCGAGCAATTGGAGCTGACCAAGTCAAGCCCTAACGGTCACTAACGGAGACTACCTAGTGGATGTTAGTGGAAGTTAGTGGGAGTTACCAAGTCGTTTGAGAAGTTGCCCCAAAGTCGGCGACATATAAAAGGTGACTTCACTTAACCGTTTGAGTTAGAACGAACGAGAATGAGATTTTCAGAGCGAGTTTGAGTGAGTGCTATCTTTCACGAGAGTTTCTTTTTAGTCTAGTTGTTCAAAGGTAGAAAGACTTTGTAGTTTGCAGATTCGTGTGATTCGTAGGTTTTGCTAGGCTTTGTTTTACTATCCTTTTTGATAGTTTGTAATCTATCTTTATAGTGGAGTTTTGCGCCTTGAGGCACGCAGCAAGTTATTTGACTTGCGGCACAAAATCACTTCTCATGTTCATTTCATTTCGTCATTAAGTTATTATCATTTCCGCTGTGCGTGTGAAAATGAGTTTGAGTGTTAGCCAAACATTTCATCCAACATCAGTTTATACTTAGTGTTTTTACATTCATTTCTGACGGGACCGACTTCGAAGTGGTATCAGAGCCTACGCTTGGTCAAGCGCTGAAAATCCTCTACAATGGATATTACAAGCTCAAATTAAATCGGTAAAGTTCCTGTTAGACGGCGCCAACTACGCCTATTGGAAGGTCCGCGTGCTTCAAGGCATCAAGTCAATCGATACGCGTGTGTGGTACGTTGTGCTCAATGGATATATGCCACCCAGATCTGCCCCGGACGCTGATGACGAAGTCGTGGACAAACCAGTCAGCGAATGGACAATCCTCGAGAGAAGTGCAGCCGAGTTCAATGACAAAGCTCTTCATGCCATATTTTCTTCGGTTGACATCTTCATGTTCAGAATCATTCAGAATTAAGGATGGCAATGGGGCGTGTCCGGACTCGGACCCGCCTTGGACCCGCCCCGAATTAATCGGGTTTTACCCGATAATCCGGGTCTCAGGGCGGGTCCCTGGTCTGGCCAACCCTGCCCCGAGACCCGGCCCGAAACCCGCCCCGGAAATATATGTATTATAATTCAATTCGTAATTACGTATTATATAGAATTATTGCTAATATTATGAATAGATATTTAGTTGCTCTAATGGTAGAGGCTTGGTATTATAAATGTAAGGTCGCGGGTTCGAGTCTCAACCATTGCATTTCTCCATGTTATCTTTTAAAAAATAAAAAGAAAGAAAAAAATTAAAAAAAAAAAGAAAAAATCAATATAACCGGGTCTGGCGGGTCAGACCCGTTTGTTCGAGTCCGGCCCGGGCGGGGCAGGTCCAGACCTAAGGCAGGGCGGCCGGGTCCCGGGTCTACTTAAAAATGACCGGGGCGGGTCTCGGGTCCGGCCAAACCCGACCCATACCCGCCCTGTTGCCATCCCTATTCAGAATTGCACGACTGCTCAAAATGCATGAGAGATGCTTCAACGAAACTCTGAAGTAGACTTTGCCTTCAGGGGGGGTTTCAATACGTCCAACTTCTACAACGATTTTGGGAAGAAAGATAAACGGGGGAGATTGTTAATGTTGAGACTTCAGTGTTGACAATGTTGGGGCAACATTCCAGTCAACATTTGTTGTCTGAGAATGCATCCAACTTCAGTTTTATCTTTCATGCCCAAAACGCTATAAATTCGGTTACGTGGCTTTTCTTAGTGATGAGTAGGACTTGGATAAGGATTGGAAGAATTCAAAATGCGTGGTATGAGTGTAGAGCAGCTGGAGCAAACTTTGGAAGGAACTTACTAAAAATAGGAAGATTGAGGCTTAAGACAAGACTGAGTCTTTGGACCTATCCAAACCAACTTGCATCGGTCACATCCATCTTAGTGGACGTTGTGGAGTTAGCGGACGTTGCTAAGCCAGTTGTGAAGTCGCCCCAAATTGGAAGACGTATAAAAAGGGGACTTCACTTCACCGTTTGAGAGAGGTGCAAATACAAGAGTCACAAGCACACTTTGAGAGAGTTTGAGCACGAGAGTTTTTTTTAGCCTACTTTCCCAAAGGTCGAACGACTTTGTAGTTTTCAGAATCGTTTGATTCGTAGTTTTGCTAGGCTTGATTTTACTATCGTTTCGATAGTAATTTTGTAATCCATCATCGTAGTGGAATTTCGCCTTGAAGCACGCAACAAGTTTTCTGACTTTTTGCATAAAATTTACATCTCGTGTTTATCATTTTAGTCACTAAGTAATCATCTATTCCGATGTGCGCTTGAGAGTGAGATTGAGTGTTAGCCCAATATCAGTTTACTACTTAGTGCTTTTACATCCATTTCTGACGGGACTGCCCCTTTAAAAAAGAATAGTAAAAAAGAAAGCAGTGATTTCTTTATGATGGCTATTGCAAATGCATGTATCTGATTATCAGAATAGGATTATATTTATCAGAATTCTCAAGATCTTTCTTCATTTTTTATATGTTCGTTAATCATATTTTCATTTGAATTAGTTATTAGAATCGACGGTACTTCCTAAAATTAATTGGAGAGAAAACATATTTATATATATATATATATATATATATATATATATACAGTGGAAGAGCTTGAAATCATTGGACGTGGTACAAAACTCAATTTAGAATCTCAACTATTAATTAAATCACAACATTGTTTTTGAAAATAATTGCAATAAGGAGGTTCATATTGAAACATCCTATGATTTTTATGATAGACCTGTTGGAACTTTCAAGAGACTTCTGATTGTCGTCAAAACGTCCCTGCATCGAATGTCAAAATATATTTAATTTTCTAAGTAATTTATATCGATATTTATTTTGCATTATCTTCACGAAAGATTGGATGACTTTGACATTCTTTGTGTGTTACGTGTCTCAAGTAAAGACTGCAATGCCTTGCATGCTTGACACGCTTCGTTACAAGCTTCAACTAACAACCTTAAATATATACGGTTTACATCCATCCAAAACTAAATTGAATTAAATAACCTATTTTTCCTTATCATCATCCAAAAGCAGTACTATGGCTCATGCCGTGGAAAGAAATCCAGCACTTTCGCCGGAGGCACCGCTGGCGCCGGTGACGGGTGACCGGCCGGTGAGGACAGACCTCGAAACACGGATTCCAAAGCCATGTAAGTTAAAGAAATTAACAAATGGGTGACTTTAATATCATTGCTTTAAGGTTTATTACATAACTTTAATTTTATTTATTCACTAGATTTGGCAAGAGGGCTTGTAGCTCCTGATATGGATCATCCCAACGGTACATTAGGGCATATGCATCACAATTTGAGTGTCCTTCAACAGCATTGTGCTTTCTTCGACCAAAACGACGATGGGATTATATATCCATGGGAGACTTATGCAGGTAAATATTTAATATGTTATGTAACTAATTAGTATTTATTAAAATTTTTTGTTATTGTTCAGGGCTTCGTAAAATAGGGTTCAATATGATACTCTCACTCATAGCAGCTTGTTATTAACGTCGGTTTGAGCTATCCCACACTCCCGGTAAAATATTCTTTACATAAATTTATATATAGTTCTTACATATGTCTTTTCTATGCGCGTGTGTGTGATATAACTGGGCTTATGAGAAATATGTTCTCATTTGAATTGACTCCCCATTTACATTAACTTAGGATATTAGAATTATTAAATATAAGATGAGAAGCTGAATCATTTAATGATCTTTTACAGGGTTGGTTTCCAAACCCTTTATTACCAATATATCTCTACAACATCCACAAATCCAAGCACGGAAGTGACACAAAAAACTACGACAATGAAGGAAGGTGAGAGCTCAAATTCTATGCATTACGATATGTTTAAAATCGCAAGTTGTTTTTTCTTATATGCAAGTCTTTTGGTTAGATATTCTCCGGTGAATTTCGAGAACTTGTTCAGCAAACACGCTCGAACTTTTCCGACAAGCTCACGCTGGGAGAGCTGTGGAACATGACCGAGCGCAACAGAGAGGCTTTCGACATCTTCGGATGGTAATATGTAGACATAATAGTCACTTGTTATAATTCATTATTATTAATTACATGGGTTGATGAGTTATTATATGCCACATCATAGGACTGCAAGCAAAATGGAATGGGCTATTCTTTACTTGCTAGCTCGAGACCAAGACGGTTACTTGTCGAAGGAGGCGATAAGGAGGTGTTACGATGGTAGTTTGTTCGAGTACTGCGCTAGGATGCAGAGAAGAGAAGCTGATGAGAAAATTAAGTGAGAGCAATGCTGTGCTTTGAAGGCTGGCTGTGTTTGTTATACGTAATAAAATGAGATCTGTTGTGTTTGTGCTTTAATAGATGTAGAATGTAAGGAGTTGTTGCCAAATAGCTCGTGTACTTTTGTTGTGCAATGATATTATTCAATGCAAGATACCGAGGAATTGAATATGTACGAAGGAAACGGAGAAATAACGTGGTAGATAAACTCGTTAATTCCTTGAACCATTCAGCAATCAACTCATTCAAAAGTCAAAATTATGAAGAAAAACGACAAATAACCACGAATTAGGAAAGATCTTCATGTACGTAGATAAAAGGATAAGGCACGGATGTACATCAACGTCGGAAAAGGTCAAAGAATAGATAGGATCCCCGTTCTGCGATAAGTGTACAGTTGGTCAACTAAGTTTAACACTTGTTGGAAAATGGTTCGTGAAACACATAGGTTGCTTCTGCGACAAGTGTACAGTTGGTCAACTAAGTTTAACACTTGTTGGAAAATGGTTCGTGAAACACATAGGTTGCGACAAGTGTGCGACAAGTGTACAGTTAGTCAACTAAGTTTAACACTTGTTGGAAAATGGTTCGTGAAACACATAGGTTGCGACAAGTGTACAGTTGGTCAACTAAATTTAATACTTGTTGGAAAATGGTTCGTGGAACACAGAAGTGGAATATCGTTGTGGTGCAGCCAATCCGAAACGGTCAAAGAAAGACTGGCTTTGAGCTGAAGTTACCGTGTTTTAGGTTTACGTTATGATCAACTATCGTCGGCAATCGCCATCCGTTGCATTTCCTGCCTAGACTCGTGATATCCTACCGTGAAATAGCCCGAGTGATACTCTTAATTATGAGCAATGAGGTCATCTATATTCAAGTTTTGTATATATCCAAATATAAATACACATAAAAATACATACAATACAATACAACCGACCATCGGAAAAACCATAACACTTATAACAGCAAAACACATTTAAAAAACCATTGCAAACAAACGACAGAAACGCCATCATCCAACACCACTTCCCAACCAAAAAAAAAGGAAGCCCTAAATTCTTCCGCCGCCCGCCGCCTCCTTCCGCAGCCCCTCCTCCTCCGCCTCGTTCTCCCCCGACATCTCCTCCAACGACTTCCCCTTAGGCTCGGGAACCAAAAGCGTAAAAACCAATCCGAGCGCATTAACGCACCCCAAAACGATCAGCGTATTCCTAATCCCGATACCCGCCGGATAACCCTTGTCCCTCTTCGTCTCGTCCTTCGGCTGCGAAGCGTACAAAAACCCAAACGCCCCGACGATCGCCCCGGCCTTTCCTGCGGCCGCTGATATCCCGTGGCACGTCGACCTCAGCCTCGCCGGGAATATCTCCGCCGGGACGACGAACGTCGTCGCGTTGGGCCCGAAGTTCGAGAAAAAAACGTTAGCGAATACATCACGGCGAACCCCGTGTGGTTTTCCTTCCTCCAGTGCTCGTAGGGCACCGCCAGGGCGAACATGAAAACGGTCATGAAGAAGAACCTGTTAAAATATAGATAACCCTAATAAGTCACGTGCATGTCCCACGTTGGATAATTGGAAAGAGATCGAACAGCTTATAAGTTGATGGGGCTACTCCACCTATCACCAATTGGCTTTAGGATGGAATCCCATCAACTTATGTGGGTCAACTCTCCTCTTAAATGGGTCGATGTTAGGCTCAACAATGAAATTTAACAGAACCCTGTCATTTGTATGGCGAACCGCCCCACCACGTCGATGAGCGCCACCGTGAACCAATATCCCGGGACCGTACTGCACAGCGCGATTAGGGTTTGCGCCTGAGCCACTTTGTACACCTCGTGCACCGCGCTCATCGTCTCGGCTCTCGGAAGCAAACCGATCGCCGTGAATATGTCCTTTTGGAATAAATTGTTGCTGTAGAATGCGATGTCGAGCAAGAACCAAGTCGTGGTCGTCCCGAGCAGGTGAAGCCCATGCCGCCTTACGAATTCCTTCGAAAAGAGGCCGAAGCTATTCGAGCACTTTTCTGTTAGTTTTTTCGCCCGCTCCTCCTCGGCGTCGAGCTCGACCTTATGTTGAGAGATATTATAATTTAGGCTGTGCCCACAACGAAAAATTATCAAGTTCTTCTTAACGACTTAATATATCAACATAATCTCTTCCTATCACCAATTGATTTTAGGAGGACCTCACAGTTTCTAATATGGTATCAGAACGAGTTCGATTATGCTCACCGTCACCCGATCTATATGTCCACGTGTTAGGGCAGTCATGCCACACGTGAGGGCGTTGTTGAGATTGTCCAACATCAAATAATTCAAGCTCATTTAACCATTTAATATAAAGGGCTATTATCCTCCTATCACCAATTGGTTTTAGAAAGGACCCTTAATTTTTTATACCTTCAAAACCCTAGCCATGTCCCGGGCGGCTCGCTTGGCGTCCTTGGCGACCAACGCCGTGTACCGTGCGGTCTCGGGCATCTTCATCCGCCAGTAGAACGTCAGGGCGGCCGGGACGGCCCCGAACATTAGGATTATTCGCCAGACGTAGTCTGCCTCGGGTGCGGTGGACCTCGCCCGGTCGGAAGCGTATGGCGGGGCTTCAAACGCACGGTCGAACGCCGCCGAGACGGCTAGCGCCACGACGCCGCTCGTCAGTATCCCGAACCCCTGCATGGCGAAGACCGCGGCTATAAATGCGCCGCGCGTCTTTTTGTTCGCGTATTCGGACATGATCGTGGCCGACAATGGGTAATCCCCGCCTATCCCGAACCCTAGCCAGAATCGAAAGAAGCACAGAGTGGCCATTACGGCCCTCGGATGGGTCCCAAGGGAGAGGCCTGAGGCTACGGAGCATACTATCATGAGTATTAGTGTTGCGCCGTAGACCTTTTTTCGGCCCATTTTGTCGCCGAGCCATCCGAAGAAGAGTTGGCCCGCTAGGGTTCCGACTAGGGCTACCCCCGTGATCGAGGAGGACACTCGAGGCGGGAGGGTTCCCGGCTTGGCTTCGGTTAAGTCGGTGTAGTAAATTCGCCCGAGGAGTTTGGTGACTAACGATATGGAGAAGAGGTCGTAGGCGTCGGTGAAGAAGCCCATGCCGGCGATGACGATGGCCGTGAAGTGGTAGAGTTGCGTCTTGGCCACGTCTAATGCGTCGAGGACTTGTAGTTGTTGCTCATCTCTAGCCATGATTTTTGAAGTCGTAATAATTTTGTGGGTTGATTGTGTATTTCTTGTATTTTTTGGGTGGAATGGAGATGGTTTATATTAGGAGAATTATTGTAATATAATATTTGGCTCGCGAGACTTGGGAGAAGCGAAGGGATTATAAGTCAAGAGGGATTTAAGCTAAATTGTTTGTTTATAATTGTTTTCATTTTTTAAGAGGGGAAATGGATCTTTTAGCCGGAGTAGGAATATTAGGTGGATATACTGCTTTTTCGTAATTGTGTAAAATATATGGGATGGTGAGACTTTTAACATTACATCATTGTCGTGATCCGTATGCGAAACCAATGATTTGTTTCTTCGTATCTTCTCCGTACAACAGTACAGCTACGTATATTCAATTTAAAGCAAATCTAAACCTTATTGTGGAGAACGGAATGTCCTCGAGAGAAATTCTCATAGTCGTGTTGTGTATCACGTCCTAAGTCCACATAAATATTTATAAGTCATGCAGGTCAATTAAAATGGAATCCATGAGCTCCATGGTGAGATGTTATCATTCATCAACTTAACATATTTATTGGGACTATTCGTAGAAATTTATTGACTGTTAAAATCAAGAAGATAACTACTTGTTTCCCGATTTTTTTTCTTTATTTCTTGATTCGTCTTCGAGAAAACAAAAACTAGTGAAAGAAAATAAGCGATACCATACCAGTCTGGATTTTGGGCCTCAGTTTATAATAATTTTTAGATATACGGACCCAACTTGTAATATTATCATATTTCCCAAAAATAAGAAGGCAGGGAAACAGTATAAAATAAATTCATACCAAGAAAGAGAAAGAATCCATCTCCTACCTTACTACTTCAGAAACAGAATAAAACCCTGTTCTAAAACGAATCTCTCACTGATAACTTTGGTTTAATTTTAATTTTTCCTGATATGAGTAGCAGAAGTGGATCGGAGTCATCAACCTTGAAAAACCCATGTCTGACGATGCATCAGCCATGGGCTTCGTTGCTTGTTTACGGCATCAAACGCATTGAGGGAAGATCTTGGCCTGCACAATTAGAGGTGCATTACTGTTATATTCTTAAAAAAAATGAATCAGCTGTTAGTATTTTACTATTTCTTGCTTTGTTTCTAGCAAGATTTGCCATTTTTTGTCATGGTTCCCTTCTGTTGTGTATGAAAAGTCGTTCATGTTGGGGATTTCAATGTTATGAAGTCATGAGTCGTTCCCTTCAGCTACTGAATTGTGGTTTAGAGCCTTTTTTCTTGTCTCTTTAGGAATCATGAGTAGTTAAGATATTCTTCTGCGATTGAACTTAATTTCTTTGGGACTCTTTAATGTGTAATTGTCCTGATGATCTTGCGTTTAGTTTTCGATGTTTGGAAATTAGGATAAACGTTCCGAATTCCGATGCTGTGAAGCTTTCAGTCCCTTCCCTTGCTGTAACATGTTTTAAGGACATCTAAGTAACTGTATTGTATTGTTTGGAAAATATCATATCCGTTATATGTTATTCAAATGTGAGTGCATAAGCATTAGATCTTAAGAATGAAGTTGATCTTTCTCTCCTTCTCACTGTATTTCTTGAAGGCCGCCTTTGGATTCATGCCGCTGGTAAGGTCCCCGAGCAAGAAACTATCAAAGCTATGGAAGATTTTTACAGGGAAATAAATGCAATCAATGGAGTAACAGATATCAAATTCCCAGATCATTACCCAGTTTCCCGACTTCTAGGTATCTCATTCTTTTCTGTTTTATAAATGAAAACCAAAGATACCGTTTTGCTGTCAGATG
This sequence comes from Craterostigma plantagineum, assembly GCA_027422505.1. Taxonomy (NCBI): domain Eukaryota; kingdom Viridiplantae; phylum Streptophyta; class Magnoliopsida; order Lamiales; family Linderniaceae; genus Craterostigma; species Craterostigma plantagineum. The sequence goes on from JAPQWV010001724.1 coordinate 67,915, forward strand.
CGAAAAATGGCAGTATAATTCGATCTATAGGCGCAAATTGTAGTTTCAAATCTCATCAAGTTGAAGTGAAATAAATCCTTTCGTCGAGAAGTATTCACGAGAAAGATGACTTTTTTTCCCCCAATTTTCAGGCTGTGTCGAAGTGGTCGGTTGTGTTACGTGCGAAGAGCTAACAAACTGGGAAGCTATGCCTGAATCGGTAAAACCCTAAATCTTCAGTCGAATTTTATTTTTCTCTAGTTATATTATATTAGCTTCAAGCTCACGTAGTAGTCACCTACTTACAGGTGAGGCTAGAAGGCCAACTGCTTACTGTTGGCTCTGTGAGAAACCTCAGGTTTTACATTCTATCTTTTCTTCTGTTCTTTTTATTCGTACTGATCATTCTTGTTATTACCAATCGATTTCAAGACAAATTGCTTCGTAGATTGTTTCTGCCCATTCCCTAACTAACACGGCGAATGTCGACTACTTTTCGCAGAGACTCATAGTGCCATTCGAGATGCGTGGATACCAAGGAGTCTATAAACTCGAACGAAAGGTAACATCATATAACCATAAATCTGAAGAAAAATAAAGACCCATAATTCTTACATATTTTTTCAATCATATTAGATATACGATGCTGCAGTTAGAGGGCTTACATCGGTGAACCCGCCATTCCAGTTACATTTCCAATTCCCGACCCTAGGGATCGCTTCTCCTTGAAGCCTGGCTCGGTTCTTACGGCCCTTAAAGTACTGTCCGAAGATGAGAAAAAATCGCCGAGCCTTCTGGCGGCCATTGATGGTGCTAGAGCTGCTGCCACGCAGTTTCGAAGGGCAGTAACGTACCATCGAAAGCTGCGATGATAAGCTATGGTGGTGGCGAGGAAGAAGTTGTTGACGCTGAGGCGAGCGCTTCTTCGAGACGAGGAGCAATGCGCATGGAAATTCTCGAGGAGGTAAGGTTTGGGTTCCTAAAGCAACTTAATGGTTGTGGAGCATAAATCAGCAATGTCCTGTAAATTTTTTAGACTAATATATGCGATCCGACCCGACCCGCGGATTTCGGGTTAGTTATTGACTCAGATGTATCATTTTCAACTTCGAAAAAAGCTTGTTCTCTTGCAATATGAGACAATAAACTCCGATAAATGGACAAGAGACGAAAAATATTTTGAAAAACGAGAATTAAAGGAAACTAGTAGTTTTGCACATCCATATGTGAGTGCTATATATAATATTATGTATTTAATGTGAAATAATAATGCTAAAAATGTGGGTGGATTTTTTTATTTAATGTAATTTCTCTAACGGAGAAATGTAGTAACTAACAAATTGCCTACAATTTTGGGCGTAATTGATACGCCAAATTGGGAGAGTATAGTCGTCTTCCCATCCCATCCTTATCCAACGGAAATTTTTAATTGAAGAGCAGGAGAAATTTTCTACGAGAGGAAACTACTTGGTATTCAGTTCACATATGTGAAATTGAGGTTTAATATAGTTGATAATATTTCATTATAAGCTCAAACTCAACGCAGAAGTCAAAGACCCACCCAAAGAGAAGAGACCCATACGCCATACCACCCACCATGTGTACCTTGGAGAAACGGGGCAAGATATTCTTCCTAACCCTAAATTCCGACCCGCAAAACCGCCTGAGTCCGACCCTAATCGCCTCCATCCGAGCCTGTCTAGCTCAGGCTCGTTCTCAGTCCCACCCTGGATGTGCCCTGATCACGCTATCAAGTTCCCCCAAATTCTTCTCCAATGGTTTGGATCTCGTCCATGCTCGTAGGTCGGAGCATCCGACCCAAAGGCCGGGGTAGCCGAGCTTGGGAACATGGTTTCTCTGTTCAAGGGCGTCGTCGCGGATCTGATATCGATGCCCATGCCCACGATCGCCGCCGTCGCAGGTTTGTTTATACAGCGTTTTTGTCTGCAATTGAACGATATGGTAATATGAACACCCAAAATTCAGCGTTCTCAGAACTTTTAACTTTCATAGTTTCTGATAATTACCTCGTCGATTGCTCGAATGTTGGGCGTTCTTGACGTTAAATGAGTAATTGATGTTTACTTTTGCTGAACTTTGATAGTTACCTTAAATTTGTGATTGCTAGATATCTGTAATACGTTATTGATTCTGTATTCTTGTTAGAATCGTATGGGTGTGTAGCTTAAGGAATTGGATTGGTGCTGAGCAGAGAAAACAGAGCTTTTCTTTGTGTATTAACATTCGTCATCGAATAAATGCTTGTACAATATACATCTCTAATGAATAGCTTGTTAAGATAGGTTTATCTGAAGGACGAACGCACGTTAAAGCTCGACTTGTAAGCAAGTTCAATTATCATCAAGACGTCCTTCTTGATTTCTACCAATGCTGCTTCTCAATCCATTGTTGTGCAAATTACCTGCAATAGCATACTTCTTCACTCCATTTACATACCATCGTACGTGTTTCTCGAGGCTGCTGATATTATCTTTCTCTATTAATCAAACCCATCATAGGCCATGCCGCTGCAGCTGGGATGATGCTAGCATTATGCCACGATTACGTCATAATGACGAAGAACAAGGGCGTAATGTACATGAGCGAGGTTGACATAGGAATGAGCCTGCCCGACTATTTCGGGGCAGTGCTGAAGTGGAAGGTGGGCGGTCGCCTTGGCTGGCCGGGGCGAGGGAGGTGCTTTTATGGGGCAAGAAGGTCGGGGGCAGCGAAGGGGTGGAGTTAGGGTTCGTCGACGAGGTGGCGGTTTCCGGCGAGGATGTGGTGGAGAGGGCGGAGAAGGTGGATGAGCAGCTGGCGGCGAGGGGATGGTCCGGCGAGGCTTACAGCGCTATTAGGATGGGATTGTGCCCCGATGTTTGTGGGCTTGTAGGGTTGGAGGCTTACAAAGTGGTTTCACCTTCTAAGCTTTGATTCTGGAAATTCCATAGTATTTGTGTTGTGTTGTTGTTAAGTATCTTTATTTTCGAGTATTGGTTACGATAAATACGATTTATGTTGAAATAAATGATCGGAATGCTCATATATGTTTATTGAGTAACGAGCATTTGTATAATGATTTCGGTGTTGAAAAATGGAAACTTTATCTACGACTTGTATCTTTGGATATTTTAATGCTTGCCACCTTGAAATAGCCGGCGCGGATGATTTTATGGATTAGCTACGCTCTTGTATATAAAAAGTATACGTGCATAAAAATTGTCAAAATTATTCAGTCATGTTTATCCGCAATTTTACCAATAATATTTTAATTTATCACAATTTTAGCCTTAAATAAAATTTATTTATTAAATAACTTAATTAGTAATATAAAATTTCAAAATATAAAATAAAGTTTTGATATATTTTGAAATACAATACTAAGGCTGCGTTTAGTTGTCCTTATAGAACATGGCACACAATTTTATCTGATTATAATCTTGACATTTATACGAGCGGTATTAACAACAGCAATATTTTATTATTATCTTGTTTAGTTTTCAAGATAACAAAAATTTTATCTTGGTATTATTGGTAAAATTATAAAATTAATCTTTATATCATCAACACATAGGTTACAAAAATAAATATTCTTATGATCATCTAAAAATATAAGATACACATATCATTTTGATCACCATAAAACAACAATTGGCGTTGTTTATTTAATTTTATCATATAAATCATATGAATAAAGACAATTTTATAATTTGGTGGTATGAGGGTGTTTTAGTCAATTGAATAAATTATCTTAGTGGAATAAATAATCTCACCCACACCTAGGGGTGGGCGTTCGGGTTCGGGTATTCGGGTTTTACCCGAACCCGATCGGGTTCGGGTAGTTCGGGTTGGGTAATTCGGGTTATTTGTCGGGTATCGGTTATCCGATACCCGAATTTATTAATCGGTCGGGTATCGGGTAGTAATTTATTACCCGAATAACCCGATCGGGTACCCGACAAATTATATTTTAAAAAATATGTTAGTTTTATATATAAACATTGAAAAAATATAATAACATGTCTAGATATCAATACTAACGTGGGTGGTGTTAAAGTTTTAAATAATCTTTTGATTAATTTCTTATTATTATTGCATAATTAACAAGTGATATTTATTATCAATGCATAATCATTATAATAATTTAAAATATATTTTCAAAATTTATAAATAAACATATAAAAAATATGTATATATATTATATTTATTGAATATAAAACATAAGTGATAAATTATATATAACATGAATATTTGATATGTATATTGCATTATAAAATTTTTAATCATATTTTTTCGATTCAAGTCGGGTACCCGACGTCGGGTACCCGAACCGATATATACCCGACAATCGGGTACCCGCCATAGATCGGGTCGGGTTCGGGTAGTGAAAATCTTAACCCGAACCCGAACTACCCGAACCCGAACTACCCGATACCCGACTACCCGACCCGATGCCCACCCCTACCCACACCACACGGTTTATTTATCTTGAGTTTTCTATTTATAATACGGACGTGTTATTTATAGCGGGCTTACAAGAAAAAAATGCATTGTGAACTGAACAAGATTATATCAGATAAAAATAAACTTATCCTAACTTATCTCATTTTATCTCACCAACTAAACGCAGCCTAAGAGCATCTCCAGCCGAACTGGGAAACCAAAAAAATTTCACAAATATACTCCAGCCGATACAAAAACCTAAACGCAAAATGAGATCTTTAGTTTTTCTCACCTAAAAAAACACATGTTTGCGTCTCTGATTAGATGCGTTGAAACTTTATTAATTTGCATTGAAATCCGAATTTTTGGACTCTCTCCTATTTCTTTTGTCGGATAAAGCTGCTGTCAGAGCAAGGTTGATTTGACGCACATTATTTGTCTCTATGACACAAAACAACAAACAATCAAAATAAATGATAATATAATGATAAAAAAATAATAGTTAAGTAGCTATGCTTAAAATTAAGCAAAAAGCTGTGATTTTGACTCAAGCCATTTAATTTAATCGAGGTTTTTATATGTATAAGAATATATTTTATTATTAATTTTTTATTAAATCTAATATAATATTGTAGTCTAATTGGTAAAGTTGTAAAATATGTGGGTAATATTAAAATTTGTAAAAATTGATGGGAAGTGAATATTACAAAATAGTCTATTGAGTTTGAGAATGAGTTGATCGGTTGGAGAAGAATTACTGCATTTTGAGTTTGAGAATGCGTTTGAGTTTGGGAATGCGTTTATCGTTGGAGATGGTCAAAGTGTATCTTACCGTTTTGCTACTAAATGCAGCCAATAATTTCAACGGAAGATAAGTTCGTCGAAAGCGTTTCATTGTTTTCAACCATTTTTAAGATAGTTAGGTACGTTTCTCCACTAAAAAATTGGAAACGTTTTGTAATTTGTTCGTCGGTTAGTAGTATTAGAACGAGGCTAATAAAAGATGTATACGAGTGTGACTTATTCGCAAATCGCAATGGTATTTGTTTATTTTCGACGTACTATTTAGACGTTCATGTCAAATTAGAATAACACAAAATATTATAAAACTTCTCATGGGAAAAGAAAGTAGGCCACAAATTTCGAAATAATTAAAATTGGAAGGATCGGCCAGGCGAGCCAATCCTATGAGTTTCCCACAAATTATGTCGGCCATATGTCTTGATAGCCATACAGCATTAGCCTAACGAGGCTAACGTGGCATATTTAGCCAACCGACCCTTTTAAGATTTCTTTGAGTACAGAGCTTTCCATTTATAACATTTCCTTACAATGTTTCTGCTTACAACAGCCGATGTGGGATAGGCAATCTACGATTCTAACATTTGCCAACAACGCTGTGGGATCAACTTTGGGCTTATAGCAAAATCTTTTCTATACATCTATTTTCCCCCTTGAATAAAACCAAAAATCGGTGTCAAGAAGCGCAAGGAAAAAGAAAATCTCGATAGATCTGCAAATTCTAGCACAGCTTTTCCACTCAGCTCAATCGACTGTAATTCAAGGGAATTGGACATGAGTTACCGGCGGTTAGTTCTGTATTCGTTTGACTGTTTTCTATTTGGCTATGATGCGATGGATTGTTTGATTTGCTTCCTTTCGCTATTATCTATGGTATCGTTTGAATTAGGGATATCGTGTAAGAAACGAACCTTGATGGCTTGAATTTCTGTACATTTGAACGCTACAATTTTCGCGGCGGGTCAATTTTTTTTGTGGAATTTCCCTCGTAATTTTAAGGATTTGTGGAGATCTGAACTTTTGCGCATATTGTGTTTTGAGAAAGCAGTGAATGACTTATGTAGACTGGATGACACAGAAGCTCTGCTTTCATCAGCTAGTAATGTTTCTTTCATTGATTTTATCATTACTGTTTTCGTGGTTCCACTTTATGATACATATACTTCAGCTTAGTGCTTGAATTGTTCTTAATGTTGTTAAAATGGAGTTATTTAAGTGTGTCGTATCTCGTGCGTTATCCGTTGGGTTCCTTCATGATCATATATTTGAGCCTTATTACGAAATGACTTTGACGTTGCATCTTTTTAGCACCTCATAGTTCTAAATAAAACCCTTGCATACAGTGATAATCGAGCCTCGAGGGCTGCACTTTTTGATAACATGGATAGACTTGAAGAGGGTGGTCTCAGAGCGTCTTCTTCATATTCAAGTATCGAGGATCACGATAATGAGAAAACTGTGGACAGTTTGCACGACAGAGTCAGCTTCTTGAAAAGAGTACGTCATTGTGGAAGCTAAATTCCATTACGTAATGTTTTCTGCAATTGCTAGAAGATGAATAATCTGCATCCTTCACAAGTACTCTTCTACGATTATACTGATTTTGGGCATTGGGCCCGAAGAAAGTATCAGAAGTATTTGTACGATGCTAATGTTCCTCATGACAGCTGACAGGGGACATACATGAGGAGGTAGAGAGTCATAATCGTATGCTCGACCGATTGGTATGCAAGAGTTTAAGGATGATATGTTTAATTTGATGTTTAAACAAACAAAAGCATCAAATGTTCAGAAATTTATGTAGTCTCTAGTTGGAAATCATTTCCCTTCCGCGAACAGGGCACTGAGATGGATTCGTCAAGAGGAACAATGTCAGGGACAATGGATCGTTTCAAAATGGTAATGACATACGAGTATGTTTCTGTTATTTCATTTCCCTTGCTTACTCCTGGAGTATAATGTGATGACAAATATGGTTTTTA